>MU254024.1:0-35746 GCA_019669825.1 Calycina marina
TACACTTAGAGCCTCGGACCATTAGGGTTCGAGATTAGTCATGATCAGCGCACACAGATTCTCTGTAAGACGCTTAATAGAATTTCATTCATTCAACTCTAACCTCCAGGAGTAGCAGAGAGATACAGTGTGGGACAAAACATGCAATAGCAAGAATCTTTTAGTGACATTAACAACAGCAACCATATAGCACAATGAGATCTAGGCATCGAAGTAAAAGGCACTATATTTCAGACACACCGGTGGCTAGTCTAGCTAGTCCGTACGGATGATGTTGAGCAGTTCTGACTTCAAAACCACGAACCTTCCGCATATGTGCTTCCGCGATCTCGTTTCATGAGGCCATCTGATGCAATGAGAAGCTGCCATTTAGACTGACTTGTAAGCCGCCTTATCAAGAAATTCTTCGGAAAATTGGTGTTGATCGAGGCAAATTAGTTTGCCTCAGGCAGAAATGATGGAATCTCGCTTAGCTAGTAAGCTCTTGGCTCTAAATTGTGGGCCTAGCACACTTCCTCTTCCAAAAACTTCAAGCCGCTTAACTTCTCATCTCAACACCAAATCGACAACCATTTCGATATGTCGTACGTATTCCTTTTCATGTTTGCAGAATTATATATAGGAGGTTGAGAAGAAGCAAGGAGCAGGAGTTGGATTTCAAAATCGAACTCGTTGCGCGGAATTTTCAATTCTCAAGTCAGCGACGACGACCATACAACGGCCTGCTCCTATGCACACCCCCTCGGGAATTCAATGATCTCGAGGATTGGGACGTCGAGCAGATCATTGGGACTCAGATTCGCGGCTTGCATCCCAAGTCCGAATAGCCTCTAGCCCCAACCGCCTGCTCATCGACAGACATGCTTCTCTCTCAACCTAGTTCAAGTTCTTCAAAGACCTCATCTTGTTACAGAATGCTAACATACCAGCAGGCACCGGAAGTAAGCAAACACCCGAACCAGATCTTTGCAATTGTCTTCACGTTCTCAGCAGATCTCTGCCATGAAGAACTATATTTTCATGAACACTCCCATCAACATCTCAAAATATAACTGATCTCTACAGGTTCGAAGCACCGAGACACGGCTCTTTGGCCTTCCTCCCCCGCAAGCGCGCCGCCAGACATCGTGGCAAAGTCAAGTCGTACGCTTGTATAATTCCATTTGGTCGCACACGACTAACTTGTGAGAATAGCTTCCCTAAGGATGACCCCAAGAAACCCGTCCACCTCACTGCCACCTTGGGATACAAGGCTGGTATGACCACAATCGTTCGCGACCTCGACCGTCCTGGAGCGAAGACACACAAGAAGGAGGTAGTGGAGGCTGTTACTGTCATCGAGACACCACCGGTACGAACAATGCAGCCCGCTTGGCTTAATTGCCTATGGCTAACATCTAAATTTTTAGGTGATTGTTGTTGGTCTAGTTGGTTACATCGAGACCCCCCGTGGACTACGTTCTCTCACCACCGTATGGGCCGAGCATCTTTCCGATGAGATTAAGCGCAGATTCTACAAGAACTGGTACAAGAGCAAGAAGAAGGCCTTCACCAAATACGCCAAGAAGCACTCCGAGAACTCCGGCTCCTCGATCACTCGTGAGCTTGAGCGTATCAAGAAGTACTGCACTGTCGTCCGTGTTATCGCCCACACCCAAGTCCGCATGACGCCACTTAAGCAAAAGAAGGCTCACCTCATGGAGATCCAGATCAACGGCGGTAGCGTTACTGACAAGGTTTCTTTTGGTCACGGACTATTCGAAAAGCCAGTTGAGATCAACGCCATCTTCGAACAGGACGAGATGATTGATGTTATCGCTGTCACTAAGGGTCACGGTTTCTCCGGTGTGACCAGCAGATGGGGAACCAAGAAGCTTCCGAGAAAGACACATAAAGGTCTCCGTAAGGTTGCCTGCATCGGTGCCTGGCATCCATCCCACGTCCAATGGACTGTTGCCCGTGCCGGTCAAGATGGTTACCATCACCGTACCTCTACCAACCACAAGGTCTACCGTATTGGTAAGGGTGACGATGAGGGTAACGCATCAACTGAGTTTGATGTCTCCAAGAAGAAGATTACTCCGTGAGTTTGTATCTACAACTGCCCATCAGCTACGCTAACATACCCACAGCATGGGTGGTTTCGTCCGCTACGGTGAGGTTAAGAACGACTTTGTCATCGTCAAGGGTTCCATCCCCGGTGTCAAGAAGCGTGTCGTTACTCTCCGCAAGTCCATGTTCGTGCATACATCAAGAAAGGCTCTGGAGAAGGTCGACCTTAAATGGATCGACACCTCGTCCAAGTTCGGCCACGGTGCCTACCAGACTCCTCAAGAGAAGCACGCCTTCCTGGGTACGCTCAAGAAGGATCTCAAGCCCGAGCAATAGATTGTTTTGTAAGGGTTGAGGGAATGATCATTCATGGCATTTATATTTTCAGGGGCTTCTTCAACGTTTGGTGTCTATGGGAAAATCATCTGGGCATCTTGTGCTTTTAATAGCGCAGACATGAAGACTTCTATATCGTAGCTACTTCTATGAGAAACAAGTCAAAAATTGCAATTGGCTCCTGAACATGTTCTGACCTGTAATCTCCAAAATTTGATCACTTGGTAGCTGTGCCGCTCTGTGGATAGTATACAGTATTCTCTTCAATCTCCTCGCTGCACCTCACATCAAACATCGTCATCGCAGATCTTCAAACAAGCTGCAGCTCCCGCCCCACCCTGTCCAATCCAATTCCCTCCCTACATCCTACACCATGGGCGTTGTCACCTCACTCATCGCCGCAGCCACAATCCCCACAACCAAATACCGCAACAAACGACGAGCCAAGAAAGTCTCTGCTGCACAAAGCATAGCACACGCATCGCAACCATTCGAGCATACGCCGTCAAACGCTGCGGAGGAGGGCTTAAGAGTCGAGAATCTGGTCACCCATTCGCCGCCTGCGCCAATCGCTGCTCCGTGAGCTTCTCTTCCTCTATTACTCTCCTACAACCTACGAATCACGATCTGCGAAAAGAAATTGGAAGACAGCAAACTAAAGGCTCCTATAGCATTCCATCTCAACAACCTACCACATCTGTACCCAAGAACAAAATGGCAACAGACGAAGATTACATGTCCTTTCTCACCAAAGCCAACGCCGACCCCGATGAACCCACCTCCTCTTCTGCACCTAAAAGGATACAAAAACCTACGAAGCAGGTCTTCAAAGCCGTAGATGACGGCGCAGTCATCCCTACGAGGCTGAAGTTGGTGGCTAAAGACGCGTTCTACGTTTCCGACGCCGACGAGCCTTTCGAGCCTGTTTCTCTCTCCTTCAAATCTTCTACTTCGCTGCCTGACAAGAGTATGTCTCCTTACTTTTACTTAAAACAGAAGAGCCACTACTTACGCAGGATAGTTACATTCGCGAAACTAATACGCCATTCGAGTCCAGAGGAAGCGGAGGTAGAGATTTTAGATGCAGGCGAGTGGGACGCACAGGGACAGTATAAAGATGTTGTGGAGGCTGTAAGGGAGAGTGTGAAGGGGGGTGATGTTAGGGTGTATAGGGTGAGGACGGAGGGGGCGCGGGCTGAGTATTGGGTGCTTGGTATGGAGGGGGGGAGGATGTTGGGGGTTAGGTGTTTGGCTATTGAAAGCTAGGATTGTGGAGGTGGTTGGGAATGGTAGTTATTAGGAGTATGGTATGGATATTTGGTATTGCGGGAGCGCTGCTGCAGCGCATGGCACTATATGCAACCATTTATGAATGTAAAGTCGTACATTGAACTTGGCTTCCTTGCTATTTCATATACTCACTCTTTATCATGACCATGGACCAGGTGTCTTCAAACTTCCATTCTTACGATCTGGCAACCGTGAACACCTTCAACACTCCTAACATAGGCCAGTTATCGCAAACTTGCGGAACAGATAACTAGATGTTGGATGGTGAGTATGTCAGTCAACAATACCCAGGCAACTCGAGAGGGCCCAGTGCTTCTCTAGGCTCCCGAGAATACAACTGCCACAAGCGTTCAAGTGCTTAAAGATTCCTTACCTTCCGTATAGGATATAGCTCAACATGATATTCCAGATTCCTCTTTTTGAGAATCGAAGCCATTTTGGGAATCTGCAGCTTCTCGTGTAGATGAGATTGGTACATAAGCAAACGGATACTGTCCACGAGCAACATGATCATGTAATTTTTCGTGAGGATCATGGCGAATGTCTGCCGTCTCTCTTGAAGCATCTGGTTCATGAGGTCTCGATGGACTGCCACAGACAGCTATCTCGAAGTGTCTGTAATATACTGTAGATATGCTGTCAGCATTTAATCCTCGACATCTTGACAAGCTAACAGACCAGGGTTATTTCAAACCTAAAACATGAGGCTAGACAGGCGAAGAAGGTCCAAAGTGTTCCAGAAAGTCGTTGGATGTTCTCCTCGAAATTGGGATCCGCAAACGATTGCGTGATTGGCGGTGGAATACACTCCGACCGCCATTTCGACGTAGATGAAGATTCGAGCGTATTGCTCCCAAATTCGTGGATAATGCTGTACTGAGGATTGTTGTAGACGTGGTGTTGTCCGTCTTTTCTTGGGCCCCTTCTCCCTGGTAGCAAGCCTTCAGGAGGCAACATAGGTAGAACTTCCAACATGCTTCAGCCATCAACTGCCCGACACTGACAGCCTCATGATGCGTCATGTAGTTAAGGCAAGTATCGGTACGCTGAATTGCCCCTGGTAGGCAGTCGCCACCAAACTTCAGCGCGACGACCTCTCCTCGTGCAAAAATAGAAGTACCTATTCGAAGTTTTAAACTGTCGAGGCCTTCTCTTCTCTCAAAACATCGCACATTGGCAGAAACGTAGAACTCCAGACCAGATGGCGACATCCTTCTGCTCGACCGTTTAATGCAACCCTGGACCAGTTGGGGTTGGTCTCGCGAACAGCCTTGCGTAGAAGCCAAGTCTCCAGTGTTTGTTTTGGCCTAGGTACATCGTCCATCTTAGATCAATCTATTTGAGTCTTTTCGCTTCGACGATCGGATGAATAGGAGGCTTTGGCGTGCAGTCTTATGCTGAGATGGCGACCGTCCATGAGAGCTAGCTGAGTATCGAGTAGCGAAAGCTGCTGAGGCAAATTCGTGACAACAAGCAGTCACTACTAATGAGTAGACCCATAGCCATCGCCGTCTTACGACCACTTGAATGGGAGGCTCAGCTTTTTGACCCTTCTGTTCTCTTTCTCTAGCACGATTGATACTTTTAGCTCTTTACTAGCTCTTGCGTAGCATGTCCATTCACCCCTGTTCTTAGTACCGAAAGTAAAGTATACTGACAGGCCTAGGAGCACCAGGACCACCACCAGGACCAGGGGACCAGTCCAGATAGAAAAATCGCTGTTGCAGGTTCGGCGCCAACGAGAGAGAGAAAGGAGGGAAAGAATCTCCAATCTTCCTGCTTCCTGATTCATGAACACGCACTTATCTCCCTCTTCCGTCGTACACAAACACAACATACACCTATATATTGCAGTCTTGGTTCGAATACCGCTGATCGCATTACTCACTACTTGCCTTCTCTACCAGCTATTTGCCATTATTGTACGATGCTCTTAGAGAATACAGCATCCAATAGCGCATTATTCATACCACACATCTTGCCCTCGAAGCATTACTTGTACTCAATGTCTACTATAGCCATATATTAATATTGGGACCTAAACAGACCTGAACAGTCTCTCTATACTGCATATAATTCAAAAGAGATTCTCAGTTGTATTACCACATTCCTAGCGAATCCTCGCGTCTCCAGAATTCCGCACCCTCACCCAGATACAACTGCCAGAATGAATCACAATTGCTGTTTGATGAGAGCCTTACGTCCAGCAACTATTTCGTGTTATCAGTCGTATCTTTTGTTAATGAGATGGCTTCCGGTGGTGGATTAAAACCTGGCTGGAGACCGCCCCATATCACAGTCAACTCAGGAAGTTGTGGAAACATATTGGACAACAGCGAAATCAGTTCACCCATACTGAATAGCCAGTCAAGATCTCTACTGCCTATGTACCACCCAAATGGAGGCAAATTTGGCAGTGGACCAGGACCTTCAACAATAGATCTATCTGAGATGCTACTACCACCAGTTAGAGCGTGATCAGCAGCCAGGCCGTACCAGGATGTGCTGACGAATTATGCCATGTCTTCAAGGTGCACAAGTTGGAGTTCAGACGCTGGGAGCAGAGACAGCAGAACAGGGCCATTCGCTTCACCCTCTAATGATTCTAGGTCGCCTTCAAGGAGTAGTAGTGACGAGGAAATTTCATACGCATGAAGACATATAATCGACACCAAAAAAGGAGGGGCTACTCTTCCATCATCCAGCACAACAGGTGTTGGCTGTCTACATCACCTTACACAGTGGATTGTCGTTTAGCATATTACATGCATTTTTCGAGCGCTTCCTTCGATCCAGCGCAGCAGGAGGTTTTTCGCATGCTTCTTCTCGAGCAGAGAGTCTTTAAGGAAGACGGACTCATTACACCACAACATTGTCATTCCATTTCCAGCATTTTCTCCGGGCCATGTACAAATATACCTTTCGGCGATTATTTCTCCTGGTCCATTTTGAGAGAAGAGCAGGCGAGATTGGGAGGCATTGATATTTTTTGACAGCTTAGTGGAGCGGGCTCAGGAAATCAAACCATTCCGAGCAATTTGGTTGCCACATAGTCTGTGCTGTGCTGTGCGGTTGGGACAACATGAAGCGATAATGAGGCATGGCTGATCCGTGTTATGATAAGATGGGTGTTGGATTGTTTGGATTAAGATAACGAATCATCATGCTTAGATGCATTTGGGATTGGGTACGGCGCTGGAACCGACGAGGATTTAAGTTGCTGGGTTGATATAATGATATACCTGCATTTTGACGAATCTCGAATGGGCAAGTTGTTCTTCAAATGGAATACCTGAAAGCAAGTCACAAGTTCTATTGCATTCATAAGCGCACATACTGAACTGACCTGGAACGCTAAGTAGCGCACGTCGCTGCTGATATGGGAATGGGAATGTAAGAAGGTTAATGTTTCCAGGCTCACGATCATCTCGACTGCTGCACAACTTGAAGGCGGATCAATGAAAGCTGTTGTGAGGCGCGCGCATCTCAACTTCACTCACTCACTTACTTCCTCATATTCATAACGTATAATCTGGTTTGATAGCCCTGTATTGTCTCAAACTCTCTGAAGCGTCCAAGACGTAGGACCTACCTCTTCTATAAATACTATACAGTATTGATACCCTAAGCCGATTTGCATTAGGGCAATATTCCCGTTAGTGCGATATTTTCCCCGTCCCCATTGAAACACCCTACAACAACTTATACGATATTGGAAATGTTGTTTAGATTCTCTGAAATATAGTCTTATCATAGCTTTTATACAGAACACTGTGCCATGGGACAGCACGGTCACACTAGGTGCCAAGTCTCATCGCGCAGGGGACAAAATCAAAACACTAAGTTTATCAAAACACCACAATATGGCACCCTCAACGCCTCCTAGTATTTGAGAAAGGGCTATACATGATACTGTTAAACGAATGCGGTTCTTTGATGCGAATTCGAGAAAGCGAACGGAGAGACCGGTGTGGCCTCAATTGCACATCGACCTGAAATTGAAACATCACCTTCAACCGCACGTTACTGGCTCAAGTAATGCGAATCAATGGGAAAGCAAGCACACAGAAGAACAGGAATAGCAGGTTCTGCACCCGGCCCAAAGCCTACGGTATCTACAGCTGTTTTAAGCACAATTACCGACCAAGACAACCCAATTCACGACAAAGACTACACAAAACAAGTCGAAGGACTGCAATCGAACTGCGCACCACGTACATCATAACGCCATTGTGCAAAGGCAGGTGGTCTGCGAGATCGCAAACTATGTACGACTGAAATCTCAATGAAAAAAAGGGTTTTGGATAGAGTAAGCTCGTCAACATATAGATAAACCCATCACCGACTTCTGGCAACATGTAGGGCTCAAAGATGAAGTACACTTACTTCCAGCCTCACTTCAGAACGAGCCTGAGTACGAGCTCTGATTTCCAGGTCAAAAGATGCGATTAGAGTCGGTATGGGAAGATAAAACGACTGATTTGCTGGTTAAGGCACCCGTTGCAGGTGGAATCTCATACAGCCACAAGGGGACCTAATCTTCTATAAAGACCCCGAAGAACCATCAGAGAGTCACCAAACCTTATAAACCATGCATATCTAAGTACAAAAGTGAGGCTTAGTTCTTATCCAGGTAGAGTCTTGGGAACGCGAACAACCAGAAGCCAAGGTCTTGCCCTAGGGCATTTACAAGAGTTTCATAACAGAGAGGCTTTCCCCAAACATCTTGAAGAAATTGCAGGCTCAACAGAGCGGACGGGATGCCCAATTCTCTTTAGTCTATGGTCGTGTGTACCGGCCGTTAACTGTAGTGGCTTTATAAGCAATTAGTAAACCGTACGACTACCATTCACATTCTATTCTGGGTCTTGAGCTGCAGCGTATATCAAGGCACTCTTCTGACCACCATCTACAACATTCAACCACCTCTTTTCGTAAGGCTATGGTTTGCAGGTCGCACCAACGATTGAAGTTCGGAGATACTCTCGATGCTAGGCTTAGTAACGGCTGATTGCTGAACACATATCAAGCTGACTTTATCTTCATATATTCTATGGTGTTTCAATTGGACCTGGAAATACATCGCACTAACGGGAACATCGCCCTAACGCATACCGGCTTAGGGTATAAAACTGTATATAGTGTTTAGATGATGATGATGATGATGATGATGATGATGATGATGATTCCATTAGAGTGCTGTATCAGCCAAAGGCTATGTAACATTTTTGGTCTTCTTACCTAGGCCAGATACCTATTCCTCGGATAGTATATCTTCCTATTCTATATCCCTTCCAGTTTCCTCCACAAAGTAGAATGTCCTCTACAAATATCCGTTTGGCCTAGCACTTAAAGTACGCATATTAACCCGTTTACGTACTACTAACCAACCAAACGTTGGCTTTAAGTGTGCTGTCTCGTAGGAACATCTTGAAAAACAAGTTGGTACAAGCGATAGAGCGAGAGCCCAAGTACCGAAGTACACAGCCAAAGGGCGTAGCTCCCGATATCTCTCAATTCAGCTCCGGGGCGACGAGTTCTTTGTATATTCCTTTGTGTAGTCCCGCCAACCAATATATCCAGCTCTTCTTCATTCCTCGGCGCCTCGGGTTCGAGGTCAGAGTCTGCCAGAATATATTGTAACTGAATTGTCGAGACGAAAAGGTCTAGTCGAGTCCGGTAGCGAGGTCCAATATCGCAACGAGTGAGAGGAATCACCGGAAGCTCATTAAGAGGAGCCCTTCGTATCCAACGTGGCTAAGGTGCGAGTATGTAGAGTAGAGAGCGGTACGCCGACCGGTTTGAAGATACTGGAGGTTTTGAAAAGGGAAGTGAAGTTGTTGACGTCTTCGCAAAGGAGAGCAGTGTAGTAGGGATCCGCATCTACCGACTCGTAAGAATCGGCATGAGATGTTGCTATTAAATCGATATCTGCTGTATCCTCCTCATCCTATATGTTCGTAGTCGTGCGTAGCGCCAAGAGTTGGGCGAAAACTCTGATGCGGAGGCGGTTTCGTTCAAACTGGCGGCATTTGGTCGGAAGAGTACAGCTACTATACACCAGGGTTTATCGAGCTGTAAAACGAAGTCGCAGATGTTGCCGGACGGTGAAAGGGGGTTGACTTGCTGGCGTGAAAGCGCGAGTTCGATGTCGTTGCGAGAGCTTCAAATTAGCTATCCTACATCTCGGAGAGAGTAGGCGTTTACAGCTGGCACCAACGTGAAGGTGGGAAAGTGATTAGAGTTATACGACCACAAGTGCTAATAAGTGTTCTGAGCCTAAGTAAGGCCTTATTATTGCCTTTAAATGTTCCAGAGATCTCGAGTGATCGAGCGCTTGATAGTGTGCTACTAAGCCAGATTCTACGTTAACTAACTGCCTAAAGACCACCTTGTTCCTACCTAGGGTGAAGGTACTCGACGCGCAGATGCAGCAGGCTATCTTCACTATCTTCACAGCAGGTTTGATATCAAGAACTCAAACCAACACCCTGCAACACACGGTGCCATGTCATAAGTCATTTCATTCACTCATACCCAGCCAACATCTCTCTCTACCGATATCTAACACTCACTTTAAACTTTATACAGCGTATCCAAGAACCCAGCCGCCAAATCCACCACGACGCTCTTGTTCGGCAAGCTGCCCGCGACACCATACAACGCCGCGCTATCGCCTACACTCTTCCCTTTCGCGCGCTTACCCTCCACCACCCGCACGCGCTCTTTCTCTTTCTCGCCCTCCACCACGATCTCCAGATCGCTGATCAGTTTATCCCACACCTTCGCGACAGGTAAAGTGACGGCGACGTGAATCGCAGGTGGCGATTGCAGCGAGTTGAGATGCCAGCCTCTAGCGGACATGGCGTCGGCAATGTCATAGACATCGAGGGTGGACGAGGTGAATGCGACGACGGATATGAGCGGGTTCCCCAGGATGCTGAGGTCGTTATGAAGGCCAGGGTTTGTTTGAATGGCTGCGATGATCTTCTTCGTCGCGCCGACGATCTCCGTGCAGGAGCTTATGTAACCGGCTTCGCCGACACGCATAAGGCTCGCCCAACACCCGGCAATGAGGGCACCGGGACGCGAGCCTGCAATCGAGGGTGAGGCGTACACACCCCCGGACCAATCGGGGGAGATGAAGTACTGGTAGGTACGCAGTGCGGCGGTGCGGTAGAGCACGGTAGAGTTGCCTTTAGGGGCGAAGCCGTATTTGTGCGTGTCGCAGGATATGCTGGTAACGCCCTTCAATCTAAAATCAAACAACTCCGTCTCGAAGCCTGCGCGCTCGAGGAAGGGAACGAGGAAAGATCCTAGACAGCAGTCTACATGTAGTGGAATTGACTTTTTGAAGGCGAGCTTGGACAGCCCGGTGATATCATCTATGATTCCGTGGGGAAAGTTAGGGGCGGAACCGACGAGAAGGACAGTATTGCTATTTATTAGACGAGAGACCGATATGAGGTCGACGCGATAAGAAGGCGCTGGGCAAGATACAAGGTGAATTTTGATGCCAAAGTATTCGCCGGCTTTGCGGAATGCTGTGTGTGCTGTGTCTGGGAGGATCCTGTTGCTCATTAGCATCTCATCCCATAGCCAGCTAGCTAACAAGAAGTAGAAGGAGAAGTGACATACATCTCAGGTTCTGTAACACTTCTCTCAGCTCTAGCCTTATTCCTCGCACTCAAACAAGCCATTAGAATTGATTCTGTCCCTCCACTAGTCGTAACACCAGCAGCTCCAAGCGGCGCATTAAACATCGCAAGCACCATCGTCACAATCTCCGCCTCCATTTTCCTCACACCCGGAAACACATCCGGATGTATGGGATTCGCGACCGTAAACTTGCCAAACGCCTCCGTTTGCAGCTTGATCAGCTCATCACCACCATGATATACCGCGCCTGACACAAACCCATCCTCCCATCTCGTATGATCCATCGTCGCTAGCCGTTCCAGCTCTTCGCGCACGGCATCTTGACTCCATCCTTCCTTAGGGAGATTGAGATAGCGGACGACGCCGGGTCCGGATGGAACGAGCTTCTCTTGCAGCTTGGTGATGGCTTCGGAGACTTGTTTCTGCACCTGCGATTTCACGCCTGGTGCGCGGAGGAAGAGCCCGTAGAGTGTTTTGCGGACGGAGAGGTAGGCGAGGACGAAGCTGCCGAGTAGACCACGGCCTTTTAGTTGCAGCAGGGTTTTGCGTGTCCAGCGGAGGATGAAGAGCGCGAATACTATATTTCGTATTCTAGATAGAGTATTAGCTTACTGCATTTGTACACTATCACATGTGTTTTCATCTCACAGGTCAACGTTGAGAGAGAGCAATTGTCCGCCATAACTGGCCCGTTTCTTTGCCAGCGTATTCCGTAGACTGACCGGCATTCTTGAGGTTCCAGGCATAGGTAGTGAGGGTCTAAAGGCGCAGCATCAATGGTGTTGAGGTGGACTATATACCGACGATGGCAAGGCCTCGGCATATGTTCGACTGGTCAATCAGGTTTTCGTTATGCCGTCCGGAATTAAAGGTTGACCAACAACAAAACACACTTTGACCAATTCCTAGCTCGGAAGAGTAAGGTATCCCAGTACGAAATCTCCAATGCACCTTCAAGCTTGCTGCGTCTAATCCTTGCCAAAGGTTGAAGCGTTTCAGTCAGCCTCGGGCAAGCTATGCTTTCAAGAGCCTTACCTCTTTCAACGGTAATAGCACAAGGAAAGAGCTATCTAGGTAGCAAACATGGCAACCCCAACTGCTAAGCAGAGCCAGGCAGTAGCTACACCACCGGTATCAACGCCATTCTCATTCTCCGGTCACCGTCCTACCGCATCTCCAGCACAAGTCTTCAAAAAATCTCCCGCCGGCTCAAACATGCAATACGTACCTCCTTATGCCGGCTATGACAGCCCCAGCGCGAGCATGGCACTCGGAATGGACGGTCTGAACATACCAGGAATGAATATGAACCTAGGCATTGCAGGTTTAGGAGAAGACGAGAAGAAACGGAGACTAGAAGCAGTAGTCGAGATACTGAAGATGAACAAAGGACGGCTGAGCGAGCCTGGGATAGAGAGACTGGCGACACGGCTGGGATTAGAGTCTCTGTGGGAGGACTCACATGGTGCTGGAGCCATTACGAGGACGCTGGTACTCGCGGGATCGGCGTTCTCGCTGGATGTTGACTTTGCGAATAATATGGCCAAGAGGGTTTTGCTTGATATTCCAAATACTTCGGACATTGTTACGAGACATGGGGAAAAGGCTGGTGGTATACTGCTGCGGGACTTGGAGTTTGGACCTGGCCAGAGTCCGTTGACGAAGATGCTGGATCGCTTTGCGGATAATTTGGAGAGATTGGCGCAGTTGGATCGATTGAGTGTCCTTCCTGGGCTGAACTGTCATGAAGCTATCGCTGGGATATATGCTAGCCTGGAGAAGCTGCATTTATGGGAGGTCGATAGGTTAAAGGAGCAAGACGATATGGCAGGGAAGGAGCAGTCGCTGCTTGAGAGAGCAGCCATGTGCACGAAAAGTGGCCAACCACAGATGCATTCACGCGACAGGCTAGGCATGAGTTTGAATTACTGGCAAGAGAAACGAAGGATAAAGAACGTCAAAGAAGAGAATAAAGTGAAGATATGGTCTCTATTGATTGAGTGCGCGCCAATACCATTACCAGAGCTGGATTTTGGTGCACAAGAAGTGGTATATCCAACAATACGTAGCTCCGAGCACTGGATATCACCAGACATAAAAAAAAAAGAAATGAATCCAGACGACTTCATGGAAATGATTCCGACCCACGACATGTTGCTCGACTGGCTCGAGCCAGAACCTACACTGCTTCCATCGGAGGATATTACAACCACAAAATTCCCAGAAGTCATGCTTGTAGCTAAGTTTGACCCACCACTGATAACACTGTTCTCGCTGGCTATGAACATCCATCAATCAATAGGGATACCAATAGACAATCCTGCCGCCTTCTTTGACGATCTGCTCTTCCCACGCGCACCAGAGGAGAAACGAGAAGTAGGAGACACGCGGAAGATCAAGCATCAGAAAGTCATAAAAATCTTCAGCGCAGACGGCAAATCATCAAGCAAAGCTCACAAGAACACTGTATACTTCGAGAAAGTCGAATTCGGACACACCCTCACAGAACTGCCATTCTCGCACCCGAGACAGATAGTAGCAATGCTACCACAGCTACGACAATACGCATTTCTCTCCACCATCCTCCGCAACAGCTTTTCTACCACCCCTATCTCTACATCGCCAGGCACAGATGCGGACAGCATGACAGAGAAAAGCAAGGAAGAGATCTACGCCGACATTTTCTCTTCAAGCACAGCTCCTCCCAGCAATGTCATAGGCATCGACGCCACATTCACCATGGGCCAATACCCTCGTCTGCAAGCCTCCTTCCCGCTCGACAGGCGCATGGCAGAAGTTGTCTTTGATATCAAGTCCAATGGCGTGGTTGAGGTAGTGAATGAGAGTGTGACGACTCTCAAGCCGAATTGTGGACTGAGTAAGGAGGATATGGGACGCATGCTGGAGATCACGGAGGATTTGGGCGTTTGGATTGAGTTTATCAAGGGGCGTTTGGATTGATGGATGAAACATGATACCCAGGAATTGAAGGAGCATACAGTGAATAGGACGAGAATGAAACTGTAACCATCTTCCCTTACTTCCATTATTCCACCTCCTTTCTGGGGAAGGCGGAGCTCTCAAACTAGCCATGGAAACGCTCTAGTTGACTGAGCTCATGAACGTGGTTCAGACGAGCTTACGAGTCTTAACTCCAACTATTTAGATTGTCTTACACCAGCCCAAACATTAACAAAAATCAATCGCCCACCTGTTGTATTTTGAGAACCTGACATCAATTGCTAAATATGGAAAGCATGGATGAGGTAGATTTCTACCGAAAATAAAACCCCGAAGGAGCAAGACTAATGTCTAACTACACTAAGCCTATGCATATGATCTCAAAGCAAAATATATGCCTTTACAGCCAGACAAATCTCATCCTGCATAGTCTGGTTGTCAATGGCTGCCCACACGCGGGTAGCTGTCGCTTGACCAAATACACGGTGTGTACGACTCGTAAGTAGGGAGCAAAATTTGTATAGCGGATTATTATAGCCTTAATAAGTATAATGTACGCGCTCCTCCCCTCGTAACACAAAGAATTCGATTTCTTTGTGCGCCTTTTTGCCTTTTTGTTTTTGTTGTTTGGATATCGCTTGACACTTATGTCGCCTGAGTGTTAGCGATGTTGTTTGGGGGGTGGTGGGGGCGAGGTTTTGAGACTTCTGTTGAGAGGCCGCCATAAGCTTCAGTATAGGTTTCTACTCGTTGGATTTGAAGTCTAGGATGACTCCCGTCTCGGGGAGGTAAGCATGGGAAACGTCGTTGGCTGACTGTGATGGTAACAGTGTGCGACGCTCCTCGATGTTCCTACGTCCTGGCGAACTATCTGGATCTTCACGGTTGATTTCCTGGGAGACCAAACATTTAGATTGTCATTTGGTTCTGACGAACTTTTCTTGTGGGTGTTCAAAGTTCAATTGTCATATGATGGGTGGTACTAGTAATTATGGCTTCAATATCCCTATCATGGCCGTATACTCCTCACTTCTGAATAAATCAATTAGAATGCATTAAATTAACTATAACTGCTCGGAAACTGATGAACTAGAAGTGTCTGTAGCTTCTCGACAAGTTCGCGCGTTGTGGCTAGCTCTTCCACAAGTGCTACAACGCCGCCCGGATGGTTGCCCCTCAATATGACTACCACCTTCCGCACGCAAGTTGCGTCGCAGCTGCTCTACATCCTTCTGTGCCAAAATATCTTGCACATCTTCTACAGTAAGTGCACCCCCTTGGCGATCACGAGACTTTTAGACGTACAGCGTTCGCTAAGAGCTTTATTAGCTGAAAGAGTGCGAACCTCAGCGGACAAAAAAGTTATATCGTGGGCCATTCATTCTGTGCCATTTTCCAGCGCGGCAACTATCTGGAGAAGTGGCATTGGCGAGCTTCCGTTGAATTAGAAGGGGTCTGGGAGACCCAAGGGTGAAAGTTGGCCGTGGAGGGTCTGGAGGGAGTTGGAGTCCGTAACACGCCAGCTTTTACTGTTGATACAGGCAATCGTTGTAGCCAATTTCCGATTTCCTGGCTGAACTCCATACGTCGATCTGCACGAATAACATCTATTGTAGGACAATTTACGCCCACTATGAACTTAGTTTCGTCGAAGTATTAGAAGTCGCAGTCCAGTTTCATGATTCCAAAATGTGTGGCAGCAGCTATAATCGTTAGAAAGGTATGATTTTGAATCGCTTGCGTAGCCTTTTGAAGGTCCTCTTCACAATGAGTATACTTGGTGGCTTTTTTATAGTCCATATTTTCAGTTGTAAAGGGTTAAATTGTAACGTTCTGGGATTCCGGTTGGTATTCGGGCTGGGAATACTCAATTGATCTTCGCGATAGAAGTAACGTCGGACTGGGTTCGCTGAGCGTTTCCCATAAGTCACGTTAGGAACAAACGTTGTATTTATTATGATTTAGCTCGTTAGTGACTTTGGCATAGCAATGGTATTCTGCCGCTCGCTTATGCCACCATTCTAAGTGGGTCAAAATGTCCGTACTCCTACCACCTCCTATTCTTGCCTACACTACCAATCAGGGTAGGTTTGGTGTCCGCGTGCACATGCGCATGCGGATGCACATGTAAACACCAACAGCTATTTGGAGCCCAGCAATGCAGCCTTATATATAGATACTACACTAGGGATGGGGCTCGAGAATCGCAGGGCCAATATGTAAAGGTGGAAAGTGGTTAGTTATTAAGTGCCGTCGTATGTGAATATGTAACGGCCATGATACTCCTCTGGCAATACAATCTTAGGGTATAAACTCTATCGTATACGCTCATCCACCACCATCGTTGTCCTGCTCTGGCGACTGCTGCAAGCATGGATAAATCTACGTCCCATACCACTCTGAATGAGCATACAGACTATATGGGCACGACCCACTGGGACACCAGCCAGTCGTAGAATGATACTGGCACGACATTCACCATGCCATTCAAGTTTGGGTGCTCAAAGTCATACCGGCGTTGCTCCGTTGCCATTAATTCATGCATGCGGTTGGCCTTGAAGAAGTCTTGGCAGTAGTTGGCTGTCTCGAGAAGTGATTGGAGATGGCGTGCATCAATGATGTCGGTCGAGAATAGTCCACCTATATAGTTCAGTATGTGGTCATGTTCTTAGGAGTGGATTGAGAATTCGCACCTCCCCTGACAGTTTCCGCACAATGCACGACATCCGTGATTGTTAGTCGCTCGCCAGCCATGCGCAGTTCGTTCGGCCAGGATTGTAGATCCAGATCAACCGCTGCGGCCACAAAACGTCCCACATCATCCAAGGCGGTCATGGAGATATAGATTAGCTGTCCCGTCGAAGTACGATCTACAATCTCGGCTGTGCCATTACCGACGTCCATTAGATAGGAACCCTGGTAGGTAGCGCCGGTCGAATCACCTACACCAACTGAGAACAAGCCATTTGGAGAAAAGCGCTCATAAAGGACGCCGCAGGTGAAAACGGTGAAACGCATTATGCATTGTCGTTGGTTGGCCCAGTATCGTAGACGTGCGAGGGTAGCTCGTTTTCCACGGTCAAGTGGATCCCAGTCAATATTCGTACGACGTGCAGGAGGACCTTCAAACTCAGCTGGACAGAAGCGTCGTACACCGGTTTTTGCGGCTACATCTATGAGGTTGATCTGAGAATTTCCAGATATTGTGGAGATGACCAGGTTGACTCCACGAAGGCTGTGTTCAAGATCTTGCTGGTTGTCGTAATCCACTACAATGACTTGATAGCCTTTGGCTGTCAGGTCTGGTTTCGGCTGACAAGTTAGTGGTGACCAAGCTAAGGATGGTGCATACTTACTGCTCGTGATATAATGATGAAGGGGTGAGCAGTTTCGTTGATATGATATGCAAGAGTCCTTGCTAAACCGCTCGAGCCAGCTATCGCGATTCTCATCATGATACTGTTGCTCAAAGAGTGTGCTATGTGATGAGACGATATTGGCACCGTCCTCTTTTCGATAATCCTGCCCTCGATGTCCATCATTATGTCGTGCCTCGTACCTGCTCAAGACAACTAACTACCAGGGCTCTGCGATCAAAGATAGAAATTAAGTAAAAGTTGAGTCAAACAGTCATCGCGTGACTCAACCAATTTGCGCCTTCGTGAAGTGATAGTTTTCAAACGAGTAAGCCAATATCCAGCCGCTCCTTCCATGAACTTGCAATGACTGACTCATGGGATGTTTCGTTGTGTATGTGACAAGTTGTTGTTTATGCGACCTTAGAGGCCGATCGGGAATCTGAAGTAGGATAAGGTCACTGGGATGGTTCTGTTGGTGGAGAATCAGCTTTCAGATTATATGATGAGCGAAGAAGCTGGAGGGCAGGCTTGTCTTGGGGTGATGATTGTGAGGGTTAGAACCCACTTAGGTGCTCGGGCCAAGGCCCTCGCTAAGCAGTGCTGTCAAGCGGAGGAACGCCAAGAACGCCAGAGTGGCATTATCATGAGGCATACTATTCTATACTATTCTATACTATTCTATACTTTTCCTTTGTATTTGTCAGAAGATAACTACTCTAGAATATTCGGTGGATCCAATGTACATAGATAAGTAGGGAGGGAATCCGCGCTATGCTGGTTCCCTATGCACTTCTTAATTGAATTTCAGAACCCATAACCTTTTGAGCTATTCGAGGTTTGGCCTCTCACATGATAGCCGTCGAGCCCGGCCAAAGGTGAGGTAGGGCAGTAATTAACTTGATATTTGAGAGGACAGTAGAGAGTTTTGAGTGTGACATTCGGGACCCATGCTGATTATTCATAGATGAGCAGACGGGCTGAGTTTCACAACTGCACGATGTAAGCAGCTCAAATCTTGAATATATGGGTGAGAGTATGTGGAAAAATAGAAAGGTTGGTTGTGCGAGAAGACCAAAGAGCATAAGATCAGAGTAGAAGTACAAACCTGGTACTTCCGCACTGACACAGCAAGTGCTTCTCGAGTTAAGAGTTAAGAAGTCTTCTCTGCGCTCCGCTCCGATAAGAGGGCAATCAATGCCAGTGCATTAAACGTAAGAACGTAGGATGTCATGAGAGATCTAATTCGATGGAAGACAGCAGCCGTGAGATGGTGTAGCCGAAGCAGGATACCGGCTGGATGTTCATCCCGATCTTGGGTTCCACAGACAATGTAACGCCCTACGTGGAACCGGGGGTCTAGTCCTCCTCTATGTGTCGCTTCGCTTGACTTGATATGCAGCTCTTTGTTTACTGGGATATCAGGGTGTGTATCCTTGCAGAGAGGAGCCTACAGCTTTGTTCTTGTAGTTGGCGATTAGTCAACAGAGGCAACAACCCAAATGATGACCTCCACGTGCACTACTGTCCAGGCCGAGTATATCGCACCTACATGGCCCCACATCGCAGTACGTGATGGCGCTTTTCTGGACGTACGCGTAGCCGAAGGTTAGCACTGCAAGTCGGTCGGTTGGTAAGCATGCTAAAAGTTGCCGAGTGTAGAACAGGGCTGAGCGGCTAAGCAGTTACTTTAAGGTTGGCGCTGTGTACTAGTCTAACCACCGATCGTAGCCGAGATAGGAAGGTTGAGAGAGTCGCCCTATATATATATATATATATATATATATTCTACTGATCTGCAGAGGCCCTGGACCAGACACGGTTACTGCAGCTGATGCATTGTATGTTATAGTCCGCTCAAGGAGGAGCGTTCATGGCTGCGGCATTGATTCCAAAAGATTTATTTCAGTGCAAATGTGGATGCAACTAATCACATATTGTTACAGTACTGAGCAAGTAAAAGAATGATTGTCCGAAAGAATATAGAGGTACTTAGATGTTTGACATGGATTCTGATAGATGCAGCCAGGTGGATCTTCCCTTCAATTGATGCTAAGGGCGCCAAGCGCCTGGTTTAGTGACACTATAGCTAATGAGGCTAGCATAGTTTTGCACACAACCTCCTTGCCAAACTTCAACAGACACTCTTTGCACATACATGATCCATGAAGGAGTCAGTCAAGTCATGGCGCTATACACACGAAGGATGAACAAGTCGCTCACAAATAAGATAAGTGCGTATGTGCCTCAAGAAATGGGCGGTACTCGGCGTGGAAGAGATCTCCACCCTTCCCATCAATCATTCTGTCTATCACCAAAGCGGGCGCATAAAAGCTCAAGGTCACGGACGCATGAGAATTACATGTACAGAGATCGATCATCCCTTCGTGGAAATTCGTACAGACGTGATGATCTGACATGCGATCCACCTGCACCACGACGTAATCTGGACACCGAGTAGGTCAAAGCGCCGCATTTCTTCTTCATGCTTCGGCACGTTCATCCATGGGCTACGAGTTTCTGTATTTGGATTGTGATGTACAACGCTTACTGCATCCATGTTCCCACATTTTGTTAGAGAATATATACTGGCATATTGCTGATGTTTCTAAGCCGTTGATCCAAACCCGAGCGATCGTCGTCTCGTCCTGCAATGACTTTGACTTAAGGAGGAGACCTTTATCGACCAAATAACGATGGCTTCTACAGCACTACTACTGCCCAATGGGATGTTCAGTATGCTCAAATAAGTCCGCTATATCCTGGTAGAATTCTCACCCATGTTAGGGCGAGTGTGATAACTAGAGCCCTCCTCGTGCTAGGCGTCGTTCATCCCCTTCCGCCAGATGATCGGAATCGCTAAGGCTGGCGAAAGTCGAACGTGTTACTACGGTCAAACCAAACCTTGATCGTCAACCCCCTAGAATGCTCGAAACGGGCCGTCGTAGCACGGCATCTTTATGTAGAAGTATGCGATCAAGAAGAATTGGCAGCTTGCTGGTGAAAGGTACGGTCGAACCATATATTGCTCCCCCGTCCAGATTATCTCGAGAAATTCCTGGTCTCGCCATTCCTTACCCGCCAATCCTCGGACTACTGATCCAATGCAAGCTGCTAATCAGGTGTTACGATCTTGATCTGGAAGCGGCTGCATACAGCAGGCGGTATTCCACGTGACGGCAGAAAGGTTGGAGCTTGTCTCCAGCGCTTCCTACTACACACTTCTTTCTCTCCTTGTCTTTTATTCTCGATACTAAGCGTAGCACATAGCATAAATCCGATTGCCATTCTCTTCTGAGTGCTAAGCGTGATCTGCCATGAGTTAGCCGTAGCACCAGGCACGTGTGTTCATCGCGCTCACAGTAGCCTTACAGATCATCAGCAACCCACCAAGATCCTTGCCTTGACACAGATTACGACACATCTGGACCAGACATGTAAGTGCCTTACCACCTGTGTGTGATACAGGCCGGCCTTGGACTGGCTCACATGTTGCAATTGATCTTGAGCCTTAGACTGACGCATGATCGCGTATGAACAGTGCTAACTTAGTATCGCATGATAAGAAACCTATCCTCTGTCGAGGTCCTTGGAGTTCGAGAAACCGTCCCAGACAGCATAAAGCTCACGTTGATTTCAGACAACTTCCCATCTCTTCGAGCACCGTCAGGGTTTCCCAAGTGCCAGAGCAAAGCCACATAAATGGTGTTCGCTCCCTCGCCATTGGTATCGCCGAGACTCTGGACCGTTCATCTACTGCTCCGGCCGATCTGTATGTATACTTTCCAGCACGAAGTTGTCTGCGTCTCTTCACTGAATTGCTAAAGCGACAAACGCTGGCAGACCCCGCAGAAGACCTGCACATCCTTTGCATTCTTCAACATCTATGCCTGGGGCTGCACCAACCACAATGGCTTCTGCTTTTGCCAAGTACGTCATCTAAGCTAGTTGTGCCACAGATTCCAATGACTCTTCCGTCGATACTGCAACATACCCACCCCAACGCGAAGTTTTATCAGTAATTACGGGCTGATCATACCGAAGCTGTCGGAATACCCTCCCAATCGCTCGACGCTATGACATCCCTGAGCCTCCTTCAGACCTATCACTAATCTGTCATATGAAATGCTTCAGACGTCATACATGGCTCCTGGAATATCCAGCCTTTGTTCTACTAATCTGTTATAGATGACCTCCTCACATGTGAATACTCTGTTGGGTGGCATACGATAGCAACGATTAGTTTACTCTAGATACTAGCAAGCCTATAAAAATTGGAATAACATATCAAAACGGGCCATAGCTTACATGATATGGTTGCTGTGTCACAGCCCTGGCTGTAACGTCTGTTGTCGGGTCCCGTCGGATCCCGCCAAGATACCTGTTCTCGCGTAGCGGGGCTCCGAGAGCCTCTCATTTCGTCTAGCTGCATTAGACCTAGCCTGACACCCCTTCACTTGGTGTATATAGCTTCGCCGATTCCAATGAGTTCTGGCTATTGTTCTTTAGCTTTAGATCTTCGTTCATGAAACTGTTCTTGATACCTTCTTTCTGTGCCTCCGTGACATGCTGTGCGAAACAGACTGATACGTGTAAATCGTCTAGAATATCATCCTTCCTGTACTTGTCCCCAGTGCCGTTGCGGCGAACGTCTGTGTGAATACCACTGCGACCGTAGATGTCGAGCCGCCGACCGTAGTGAGCTTGTTGCCCGTGAAGAGCGTGGGGTATCGTGTTGCAGTCAATGTACCTGCTGCTCCTCCCCCGGCTGCTAGGTCTCGCTTGAAGTGGCCTTTGGGGTGGAAGCTCTGCGGGCTTAGTGCTGACGCTAGCAATATGAGGGTGAGAAGCAGGATGGATAGGGAGATGGATGAGAATTGTATTGTGATGGGTGAGGTAAAGAATGTGGTGTTTGTTGGTTTTCGTGCTGTTTGTTAAGCAAAGTAGGGGTTATTTGGGTGCTTTTTGTTATTTCTCGTTGTTCTAAGAGACGCAGTCGCAGTTGTTTGCTGGTAGAGGTGGCAATGCTTATGAAGCTTGGGATGACAGGGCTGAGTGAAATGTTGGCAGACAACGGCAATTTGCTATTATGGGATTGAGGCTCCACTAAAAGACATATTTTATCACGTTGAAGCTCCAGGACTAGGCACCAACTAGGTAGTGAAGGAAGTAGATAGGCTGCCAAAGTCGAACTCCTACCTGTCCATGGTGCTGGCTACGAACCTACGATTGTAATATTATTGTAGAGCCAACGGGAGACAAGCGCATTCGATGGATTTGGTGTGGTGTTGTGGTTTTCGGTGGAGGTCTCGTTCTCCATCGTGAGACGGCAACGTGGCCATATCAGAGCAGAGGACAACCATCAAAACGGGTATGGAAATCATCCGACGTACAAGTTCTCGTGTAGGAAACGAGCCTCTGGTAGAATGTCTGGCATTACCAGCGTGGGACCGATGCTTGTTCGTGCGACCTTACACCTCTGGGGTGTATTGCTGAAATTCCGCTGGAGGGCATGGATGGCGCGCGTGCGTCGTACGTCCCTAAGGACCCGTCGAAGCTCCAGTTAATCCAAGGATCTGACCAGCTCTTGTTGAACGAAAATGTTATAGTATGGATATTGAGCGGCGGGAGGTAGAGGAGTGGTTGTAGGGAGGGAATTCTAGGAGAACGATACACAGCATCATACTCTTTCTCGCATGGCAGAGTCCCTAATAGCCCTGTACGGAGAAACTCTACTGAAGAGGTAGGCCCGGCTCTACGGCTAAAATTCTGGCGAGTGCTGGCGGTTTAGACTATGGATATGGGAGTACAGACTAACGGGAGAGGGACTGGCAAATCAGGCGGGGAAGAGGAGGCAACACTTTGGTTAGTAGAGGGGAAACACCATACTATGCTGCCTGGCTAGGGGTATAAGAACAATAGGGCAGCCTCTGCGAGGCACGGTCGGCTTTGCTGTGAGGGGAGACCTGGCAAGGCAGCGCGAAGTGGTTCATAGCCATGGGGCGCAGCATATGATAGAGGCGATGGCCTGGTGGCAGAAAACAACACCTTCTATATGGCTCGAGAGAACAGATGTACTTGTCGGTCTGTAGGCAGAACGGGGCAGTGGGCTGCGCGTTGATACAGGATTAAGGATCAAACAGGACAGAGGGCGTGAGAGAAGGTTGTGCTCCAAACCGACCATCCAAACCAGGGGAAAACAGTGAGTCTTTGGGCAAGAGCCTTGATTATTGTAAGAAAGCGTGGTAGGGAGGTCGCTGGCTGTAGTTGTATTGTAGTTTACTTGTAGATTTTCAGTACAATTCTGTTCCTGCTTGGCCACAGAGTGGGCAACGACTCCAGAGCAAAATGACATATACGGCAGTGAAAGCGGATATACTCCCCCCTTAACAGATGGGAAACAGGGCGGGGAGGTCAGCAGAGCTGGCGGCCAGTTTCGCCACGGAGATGGTACGGGCCTCGTGGGAGAAGAGGCTCACTTGCTCGATGTTCCAACTGGACCTCAAGGGTGCTCTCGACCGCGTCCACCACGGATGGTTGCTCACAAACTCACGGTATGAATAGGGGTTGCAATGCCACGTGAGACGCGACAACCACGCGTTGATCTACGCAGGGGTTAGAATCGTATATAGACTCGATCCTCTCCCCCTCTCTTGTAGACCTCGAGACAATTCTATCAACTCAATGGGATACCTTCTAACAGCATTCCTCTGATCCAGCCCAACCCACACTTTGACAAATAGTCTCCTCCGCTAAGAGCAGCTATAGTAGGCGCCACTCGGTGTCCACTCACGTTACGCCAGAGAATTGTAAACTTCAGGCATTCATCATGTCCAAAACATTCAAGACTGTGAGATACATTCATTGCACGCCTGAATCTTTCTTGATTCACTGAACTTTGGGATTGCATGCCCAACTGCAGTGGAGGCCCAGGCCTAATTGTCATCGAAGTATATTCACCTGCTGTAGTAAGCCCAGAACAATGTTATTCACTTGATACGACATCGTATCACAGTCATTCTTGTAACGACACGAGCAATATAGAATCAGCAGAGGCGTATGGGAGTGCGATACTATATTGATTCTAGACTACTCATAGGCCTGGTACGAAGGATACCAAAAGATGAAAAGTGGAAAGGAAGAAAACCACGCTTTCAACCTCATATCCTTCCAGCCCCCTGAACTGAAGCCTGAGGTATCTGTAACTGTGACTTGCCAAGACCGAAGAACGTTCATGTTCTTACAATTCTCTCCAACTCTTAGAGTACTCCAAAGTGAATGTGAAGTTGGAGATTCCTGAATAGGTACAGTACCCGTGCTATAAACTAGGATGGCCCGTGAGCGGCACGTCTTGTACTACCATGCGGAGATCCTGAAGGACTTGCCAAGCCATATGCAACATGTGCATGCAGCCTTCTCATCTGCCCCCACATTGAAACGCCTTTTCAACTACATACAACAAAACCACCACAGAACATATACACGAGATACTATCATGTCGTCACTAATGTCTAGCTTTGCGGAGCTCAACCCCTTCAGTAAAGGCAATCCCAAAGATGACGCTGAAGTAAGTAGCCCGCACGTACGAACAATGTTGGTCCTGCAAGACTAGCTCGACAGTTCCCCTTGAGATTTTGGAGGGTTCGCTACCTTGCTGTCTAGAGATCTCGATACTATCTCAGACTTTCCACTTTCCAAACCATACCTTATCTATACTAATGAGTGCAGGATCAAGGTGAAACCACCCAGAATAACGCATCTATCGCTGGAGGAGGCCATGCTGCTCGTGCCTCCGATATCACCAAGACAAAGCTCAGAGTATCTCAATCTCTGAAGTCTTTCCTTGTCTCTCAAGATGCTATCTCCAAGCGAAATGCTGCTGTGGATTCCGATCACATGACGCCTGCTCTCCAAGCATTAGTTGACAGAGCTCACATTGAAGTCCCAGCCGAGCTTACCGACCGCTCGCGTCCACTGCCCGAGTATTTCGTTAGCAGTACTCACAATACGTACTTAATGGCCCACCAATTGTTCGGAACTTCGTCCGCCGGTGCTTATGACACAGTTCTCAAAGCTGGCGCGAGATGTGTAGAGATTGATGCTTGGGATAACGAGAAGGATGAGAATGAGCCGAAGGTCACACACGGCTACACGCTCGTCTCACACATCCCCTTCCGCTCGGTGTGCGAAGCCATCCGAGACGGTGTCGACAGAGAGGCTGCCGAGGCCAAAGATGTTCAAGGATTTCGACCAGCACCCATCATGGTCTCACTTGAAAACCACTGTAACGCAAAGGGTCAACTACGACTGGCTCAGATTATGGAGGAAGTCTGGGGTAATCGACTACTGAGCAAAGGCGTTCGTGAAGAAGGTAAAGAAGAGCAAGCTGGAGGCGAGCATGTCCTCCTCTCGGAACTTGGATCAAAGATCGTCGTTATCGTGGAGCACCACCTTAAAACTCTCTGCGAGGTCGAAAAAGATATTGATGAACACAGCGAGTCGGGGGACGAAGAAGAGCAGCTGGCTTTCCGTGCCTACCAAGAGAAGAAGAAGACTGCACCAGCAAATATCATCATCCCTGAGCTTGCCAAGATAGGCGTCTACGCGCAATCCGTGAAGCCCAGCGATGATTCCTGGTACTCGACCAATCCACAAGTACTTGCCAACGGTCCTCATCATCATCTGATCAATGTCTCCGAATCCGGCCTCCTAACGCACCTCCCCAAACAGGCACAGAAGATCTCGGAGCACAATGCCCACCATCTCATGCGCGTCTTTCCAAAAGGCACGCGTATCTCCTCCAAGAACCTGAAGCCCGTCCCATTCTGGGGCATAGGTGCGCAGATCTGCGCTTTGAACTGGCAAACCTTCGGTGCAAGCTTGCAAATCAATGAAGCCCTGTTCAGTAGCACAGATGGCTATGTTCTCAAACCTCGAGCCCTTCGTGCTGGTGGCTCCGGAATCCTCTCCACTGGCATCCGCAAACGTCTCACCCTTCACATCGGCGGCGCAACTGACCTCCCTCTCCCCAAGAACCGAAAGGAAGATGACGAGATGAAACCATACGTCTCCTGCATCCTATCGCATCCCGATAATCTTGCCGCCGAGCCGCCCAAGCGAAAGACTGCACCGTACAAACATCACAATCTGGGCTTTATGCATCGTGGACATAATCCACCAAGCACAGATCCCGTGTGGGACGAGAAGCTGGATTGGGAGTACGATGATAATGAGCTCGTATTCCTGAGGATTCTGGTCAAGAGTGATGATAGCTTCGCGGCGAATCCGATCGTGGCAGTAACGGCGGTGAGACTTTCGTATGCGGTGCAGAACACGTGGACATTCATTCGCCTTCTGGATTTGCAGGGTGCTGAAACGAAGAGTTCGTTGCTTTTGAAGTTTGAGATTACAGATGCAAAAGCTGTGGCGTGACAGGATGGTTACGAGGGTATAGGACGTGATTGATTGTATATGAATTCGAAATGAAAACTTGAACAATATGAGACTGGCCAAGAATTACCCCTACGAAGAGATGATACCGACGGCAGCAGCAGAACATCGGCCTTGAGTAACATAAGATCAGCTGTACGACATGACCACGGACCGGCCGACAGATCTGGCATGTTACTCAAAGTCCCACAGCTTCAAGCATCCTGCTCCATCCGCTTTGATAAGCGAGGCGGCAAGTGGGAAGGAAAGGGGGAGCTCAGACGACATAGATGCTTGTAACTGCGCATGAATTTTCCAACGCCTATTCCTCCTAATGCTGCATATAATCCAACGCATGCTAGGGTATTGCCTCCAGACCCAAACATTTCTCTTTCCGAGTCGTATACTGACCACATCCCTACATCGCGTGCTTGCGCTTCACATCTCCCCAAGCCCAAGCGATCTCCTAATCATCTCATCATCTTCTCACTACTAGCCCTCGCACTTCTGCCCCCCTCCACACTCCCACTACTTCTCGCACTCAACCCCGTCCCCTTCCTCTGCCTCAGCGCCTTCATCCACCGCTTACTATCCCCCCCGCTCTCTCCCTCGCCATCCAGCCCCAACACCTCTCTCAACTCGGGCAGTTCCGCATGATCCCTCGTGTTACGCATGCGATGACACCACGTCACCCTCTTCTCCTCGCCCTCCCTCTCCGGCGCATCTCCCAGCTGGCGCGTCTCCTCGCTCGGACTGTGCATGGGCGTCGCCGCATCGACGGGCTCAAACAAAAACTCCCCGCCCACCTGTTGCATGTCGCCTGCCTGCAACGCCTTTCCCGTCTTCAGCGCTTTGAAGCCCTGCCCGATGCTCTGCACCATGCCCAGGAGTGTCCCGCGGCGCTGATAGTCGGGCCGCTCGCCCATGTTGAGCGTCTTCAGCATGCCGAGCGAGTCGTATAGCGCCTTTGTCGGGTCCGCGTAGATGGGGAACGGGCAGGCGGTCAGCTCCTGGTACATCGGTATCAGTGCGGGCGAGCCGCAGCCGATTACGGCAATGAATGTTGGTGTGGAGAGGTGCAGCAGAGTGGCGGGTGTTATGGATGCTGTGAGGGTTCGCAGGTATTCTTGACAGTTCTTGTTCTGGATTAGTATTTGATTATGGGTCCGATGGGTAGATACATACACCACAGAAGAAATGCCGTATGAAGATCACCAGCACCCTTCGCGCAACGTTAGGGCCGGTGTATATGCTTTTGAATGGTATGCTGCGTCCATCGCGGTCCAACACGCTGATCTCCGCCATATTGTTCAGCATCTCCTGCGATGGGATCTCGTTGTTGGTGTTGACATCGCCTGTAAATTCTGTGGTTTGCATGTCTGCTGATGAGAAGGCCTTGGCGCCGTGGTGATTGACACTGTTATCTATCATGATAGGAGGCTTGACTGCCCCGTCGTCTGTCGTTTCTTGCTTCGTGTTCTCTGCTGCTGGTATTGGGGCTGTTTCTGTTTGTGTTGGTGCCGATGTTGGCGCAGATGCTGCTTCTACTGAGACCGCCATCTTTCTTTCTAAATGTAGTTGATCTGAAGTGACTGCTAACAATGATGATTCACGGTGTTGTTACTAGGTGCTGGTGCTGGTGCTGATGCTGGGTCACTGGTGAATGTTGGAATATAATTCACTGAAGTTGCACAAGAGGTTTGTTTAGTTTAACTGATTCCATCGAAACGTTTCAAAGAGCGTGACGACATGGCGCGTAATGGTTATAGTGATTGGATAGTAGGTCATCGGCTGCCACAGCCCCTGTAGTGCAGTACCCAGAATGCCAGCCAACCTTATTCCAGCTTCACCTTCAACTTCAACTACAGCACGTTGCTATCTCTTCCCCATCAGCATCGCGATGTCAAGCTGAGTGGCACAAATGAGCTGGCAACTTGTACGAGTCTGTTAATAAGCCGCGCAACTCTCATTACTCGGAAGTCACTGCATACATTCACTTCTCCACCATCCAAAAAGTCCGCTTTGATTGTAGCGGAGCTTCGTCCAACTCTTATATCAAGTAGTCGCAGTAATTGCAGGCGAATTGTTATCAAGTCAGATCACTTCGCGCCTGATGACGGATCACGAGCAAGAGCTAGATCGAGATCAAGTTTTGGAGCTGAAAATCATATCAGAATTGGATTCAAGTTCATCTATGAACTAGTATTGATGAACACCTGTACCGGCCAGAGCGTTCGTGCATCTGAATAAGCCTTCTGAGGTAAAGCAATGATCGTATTTGAACAAGCCTTCTGGATTAAGACAATGCTGCAGGCTGAGATAAGACAGCACAATCCAAAGATTGAGGATATTTATTTCTTCTCCGATATTCCAAAGAAGTCTTCTAGTCTGAACCTCCGTGTTATCCAAGGGTGACGCACCAACAAATTTTGCCATATCTCCCCCGATAAATTCCAACTAATCGTTCATGCCACAATGTAGCACGGCTTCTCATGACAACCATATCAGGCACGACCATCTCAAGCTTCGGCATCTCTTTATTACATTCACTGATACCGTTGGGGAATGGAGGTTTCGATCTGGGGGAGGCTGACAACTTTATCGTGCGCTGCTCTATCTCCGCACATGAGAAAGTCGCACTCTACAGTATTTCAGTCAGAGTTACTGATATCCAAGATCAACGAGTTACCTACCTAGTGATCCAATCTCGACCGTTGTTGTGTCAGTATTTTACTTCGCTCGATATACATTAAATCATACGGTCCGCACTCAAAAAGGCTTTCGAGTTCTTCCCTTCTCTTTCTTCCCATATAACCCTCTCAAGTTGTTAGAGCAATTGGCTATAGGTCAAAGTAGAAGTCGCAATCTGATATTATGGTTGTCGGATCAATTCTAGCTCAATCCATACGGTGAATAAACCCGCAGCCAGGGCTTCCAAGACAAGCCTTTCTTCTGCCTCAAGCTTTAGTCACCCGCTACGGATGATACCTAGATAGTAGTTTCATTATCAAAACCTAATCTGATTTGGAACAGTATGATCTAATTTAGAATAAAGATGTATCGGATGGGTGCTGAGCAGATTTGTGCCTATTTCTGTTCGGAAATGGAATTAGGTGGAAGGCTTTAGATCATAATCGCGATGTCCTTGGCCCTTCGTGATCGTGAACCTCGACGTAGCATTTGGGAGAATGTCTCATTCAATACGGAAGCAGGATTGCGAAAGGATGTCCGTGGATGATTATGATGATGATGATGTTTTTCGTTATTTGTGGAGACCTCCCGAAGGTATTAGGACGTGCTAAGCTATTGATTTACATACAAGAATACGCCGGAAAGCAAGTCAGTGAGCGAGCCAAGAGGACTCGTATGTCTTCTATTATTACATAAAAACGCCTCCACCGCCGTTCGGGGAGGCTACAGTAGAGGGTGAGATGAGATTCCCTCTGCTTGTAGGCTCTAGTAAAGAAGAGCTGTGTGTTCTGACAATAAAGGAATCAGCCCAGTGCCTTGGCTGTGAGATGTGACGGTCTAGCATGGGTTTACTCCTCTTTGTTCTCGTCACGCAACTGAGCTTCGTTTCCGAAGCCCCACTGACATCCCTCTGGGGCTAATCCGCGAGACTTTGTATATAGCAACGGCTTCCTCTTCCTCTCTTCCTTCAAAAGCTTTAGATTCTAAGAGACTCCCATCGTCTACACTGTGCCTTAGGGATATGTGAGACGGAAATCTTTATGACCCCTGTCCTGATAGAGCTGGGCCTCACATGAAAGGCCAAACCTCGATTACTAAAAGATAAGGTTTCAGTATTAAACTGTGAACATAAGAAGTACATAGAAGCGGGCCAGGCGATTACCAGATGGCAAATATCACGTGACTGTTGGACCTCACGTGGAGGCTACCGGCGCGACTAGATAGACTGGCTACTCAGGCTATCAGCGCGACAGGATAGACTGGCTAGCCAGGCTAGCAGGATGGAATCTCTTAGTATATAGTCTTTGTAGTTTCCTTAGTACATAGGAGCTTCGTGCTCAAATTACCATAGCTTTGTTTACCTCACAGTTTACCCAGCTTGTAACGGAATCACTTCCACGTGATTCACTTCGATTGATACTTGCCTCTTCATTCCTATACCAACCCGACGTCACTTAGTCCCTTGGGGATAAGTTCAGCTAAGTATTACCTTCCCAGAAGCTCTAACACTTGGCAGAGAGTTGAGAACGTTACAGTTGAACTGTAAGAACTACGTAAAGAGCTATTGACAATGTGGCGTTTACTCCCTTATGATATTAGCAGTAAGCATTCCTTTACCCACCTAAGCGATACATGTATCAACAAGTGAAGATCAGACGGATGATCTAACTGACGATCTGACAGGAGGTGTGAGTCACGTGGGCACAGCCCACGTAAATGAGGGTCCAACCCTCACAAGCGAGGTATATTGAGCTTACGAGCAACTCCGCGAACTGAATAGCCTTCATCTAAGAGAGTCTTAAACCGCACGCGAGTTGGAGTATTATGTGTCCACGCCACTGAGATAATGCTTGACCAGTAGTAAATTGATCGAGAGTGTCATTACTATGGTGTTGAGGGCATAGGTTCTACAAGCTTCGACAGCACTCACCGCCTTGCAAGGGTGGGTGAGAACCACTGAAAACCCCCTTTCGTACAAATGCAAACTCTTGTTTCTTATACATATGAGAAGGAGTGTCGTAGAATCCTCTAGATATAGCAAAGAAGCAAAGAGAAAAACATAGGAGCTTTGCAAGCAATGGCACGTGATTAGCCTGAGCTTCAACATGGGTTCTAACCCTCACATTGGCCCGCAGAAAGCAGCCTGTAAAAGGGATTCTGAAAGAGACCTGTTGAGTGTGTATAAGATGGAGGTGGTTATCAAATGTACAAGAACAGGAGACAAAGAAAGGTTAGTTGTGCAAGTAGAGGGTGTTAGCCCCTGCTACCCAGTGCACACTATTGTCACGAACAACTATTTCTTGAACTGACCTTTTGCTCGATTAACCCATTATAAAATATCACAAGGCTTTATAAAGCCCTAATTTTCACTTTCCAAGCTCCTTTTCCTGCAGGAAGGACGTTGATGCGTCCTTTTTAAGGGTATGGAGGACCTTTGTTACCCGCGTCTACCAGGCGCTCAAAACGCCGACTTTACTCAACCTCTCAACCCTTCTACACCTTCAATAGGTGATCGTCGTCTAAAGCGGACTCAGGCAGGGCATAATCATGCCCCATAATCTGTCCCATATGTTGGGACGACGCGGAAAACAACGACTACAGCAGCTGCCCTTCAAGAGGGTTTTGAGGCTAGCATCGCCGAAGCAACGCGTACAGCAGATATTCTTCTCCAGAGCTGTGGCACGCTCACTTATCACGTTCTACAGGGATTCTTTCGCGCCCACGCGACCCACGACTTCCCCTCCGGCCGTCCACGCGTTGAAAAACGCGTCTTATGCTGGCATGGCCAAAGCTAGCATTAAAAGACCGCAGAACAGCGAGGGCCGGCCGACAACTGAAAAGGCCTCACCAAATCCCATCCAGAGATCACGTCTGGACTATCGTATTCTCGTGACCATGCATTCTAATGTGCTGTTAAAAGGCAGAGAGGAAGCATTCATTCTTCGGAGGCGCCTATCGGAAAGAATTGAAGGTCTCTCCTTAGCTCATATTCCAGTCATTTCTCCAACGAAGAGCGGTTGGGCCCTACTTCCAGCTGACCTAGCAACACGTGATCTTCTTCTCGCAGATGCGAATCAATCGGTAGTCCTTGATGCTCTTAAGAGCTTTAAGATGTGTGTTCCGGAAATCTGGTACGACTACGCCGTGCCTTCAACTCCGAGCGCCTTGCGCGGGATCGATGGGGAGGTACGAGTTGACCAGGACCTGGTTCTAGACGAGGCCTTCTACCAGACAGGCGAGACTCCTGTAAGGTGCGATATCTCTAGGCATGGAGCGTGCTCAACCACAGGAAAAGCAACATGGAGGATATATTTCAAAAAGAAGGTCAAGCTTTTCCATCTCTTCAATACGTGGAGCCAAGCTAGATTCATCGAAAAGAAGCCTCGTATCACCCGGCATGCTATAGGTGGATGTCAAGGCTGGTACAACCCAGTAAAATTCAGAAAGGCTCCTCTATGCGGCCACCGTGGTAGCAAGACAGAGGGGCACGACGGAGCTTCGGGAGAAAACTGCCAACATGAAGCTAAATGTGCCAACTGCCACGGCCCGCATAAATCCAGCCACGACAACTGCCCTGCGAGGCCTAAGACTAAGAACGGTCGCGTCATTCCGCCGACAAAACTGAACTTCGAACGATTAGACAAGCTGGTAGGCTAGCTGCGCTTGCGGCGGTTGGAAAATTATCCTCTCGTTCAACATCGTCCTCTCATACCGCAGCCAAAGGAGGTAACCGTAACCCGCCTGGCATTCAAACCAGTCTATCACCATCGCTATCACCATCGCTATCACCATCGCTATCATCATCGCTATCATCATCGCCTTCGGCTCAGTTGCAAGGCGCAAAGCGTAACTCGAAGGATCACCGTATCCAGGAGTATGAGAATACCAGCAGTAACTCTACTTCCGTCCCCTCATCAACTATCTCTCCTAGCGCCACCTCTGGGGCTACTATAAGCAGCGGCCGACCGGCAAGGTCTACTGTCAACCAACAAAGTCTTAACCTTAAAGACCTTTCGAAGAAGTCTTTCCAGAGCAACATGTTTGCTCCGCTCGGAGAACTAGAAACTACATCGCAAACACTTGATCTTAGCGACGACGATATGAAGGATTCTGACATTTAATGATTGGCGGACCTACGCATCCCCATCGCCGACAACTGCCTAGAGATCTCTTGATCTGCTGGGCTAATGTAGGGAAAAGTAGCCCTGCTCATTATACAATTCTCAACGTTGCGCTAGAAGAGGAAATCGATGGACTCTGCGTTCAAGAGCCCTGGACAGAGAGCGGTACAAAAACACAGAACAACCCTGCATTCTATTTATATGCCCCAATTGACTCTTTGGACTGGGAGGACCAGGAGCAGAGGGACTTGCAAGGCCTAAAGTCTTGATATCCGTGAGAAAATCACCTGATCTCCAAATCCAACAAAGGCGCCCTGTACAATCTCGAGACTTGATGTGGCTTGACATCAATGGATACTCGGCCCTTAATGTATACAGACAGCCTAAAAATAATGCAGTGATCGAGTACGTGACTAGTCTCGTTCTCCCGTCAAATTGCAACATTGGAGGTGACTTAAATGTTCACCAAGACTTTTTCGAGCCTGCGGTTGGGACATACTCAGGCGGGGGAGAGCTTGTAGAATGGTCTACTAATAACATGATGGACTTCATTGGTGAGGCAGGAGCTCCAACCCAAAGGTGCGGCCACGTGCTAGATCTCACCTTCTCGAACATTGCATGGGCCCATACCGACTGCCACACACTCAAGCAGGAGCTGTAAGAGTCCGCTGGGTACCAGGCCACCTAAGCATAGCAGGCAACGAGGCGGCTGATATAGCAGCGAAGGAAGGCGCGTCACTTCCAACACCCGCAAACGCGATCTGCTCCCTCGCCTCGCTAAAGCGTATAGCTAAAGTAGAAGCCAAATCAGCCGCAACCAAGCTGTGAAACAATACAGTGCTAGCAAACTACACCGAGCTACGAGTACTCCATTCCACAGCCCCGGAACTTTTACGACTCGGCAGGAGAGCCCTTGGTCATATACTAGCATCACGTACACAGCACGGCGATTTCACAGCGTACCACGAGCGTTTCCAACATAGCGATTACACCCGTAACTGCTCATGCGGACGGTCCAAGTCCCCTTTACACTTCTACTACTGTAAGCTTAGCACCGCCCACAAGCTTACGAACAGAAGATGTGCTTCAGAAGCAATTCCTTGGCTCTTGGGCACCGCAACTGGTGCTAAGAAGCTTGCAGATTGGATGACAGACTAGAAGTATTACAATACAGTCTGTTTACAACATTCTAGAGATGATGACGGGTCATAACGGCCCGTACAAGTCTCTATTCATTTCCTTCTTCTTTATTTCCTTGTTATATGCCACTCTTCGAAAGTGTTGGGAGATCATATGATCTCTAGTCACGTGAATAACACGTGGAAGTCATGTGCTCTGCTCGCCAAGTGAGCAGGGGAGTATTTCATGGCGCTGAGCCAGGAAATACAACAATCAACCATCTCTCACCATCACAGTATTGCAATTGCAGTTGTTAGCGTTTTCACCCTGTGATACCAACAAAAAGCGAAAAAGAAAATTCGGGTGGAGGAAGCGGGTCGACGGGGAAGGGGTCAGGGAGGGGGGACCAACTGCAAGCTGGCAGCAAACATACTCATTTGCGAATGACTACCATCTGGAGGCTGCTGAACTGTATAAAGGCGGTCGACGTGTAACATCATTCTATATACTAGTAGACTAGATCGAACCCCAAGGGCCTACCTCCCCTGGCGTCCTATAATCCGTAGGGTACCACCCAGGACTCAGACGAAGTAACCCAACCTACAGAACGACATTTAACATTCAAAGCATACACAAGTCTGGGAGATTGGGCGAGAGAGAACGTTGTTGGGAAGGTTTTCCCCTGAGAGGATCAGGGGGATCGTGGAATCACAGTTGCTGTGGCCAGCGGAG
>MU254025.1:0-35705 GCA_019669825.1 Calycina marina
TTTCCTTCGGGGTCGAGAATGGCGGTTCGGTTAGCATTATCTACTTTCACTGGGTAGAGTTGGTCTCGCAGCACTCGAGCACCCGCCAACACTGTCTTTTGGGCTGCTTCCTTGACCCGTTGGAGTTCGGCCTCGTCTCTACAAGCGATCTTGATGCGTTCCATGTTCCTGGCGTCCCTGATCACGGCGGCGCAGCGCCAATTTGCGTGTCCATCCACGGTACGGATCTCCTCCTCAATGGCCTTCCTGACTACTCCCGGCTGTGCCTTGCTCCTCTTTTCCTCCCCCACTCCTGATACATCAATCGTGCAGTAGAGTGTACTCGTCATGTTGGACGCCAGACTAGCGGTAGGTTGACTAGCTGAGGACGGTGGGTTGATTGATCTGGTGAGGACTGAGGCGTAGGACGGCTGTGGGGATTGGCCCGTGGATGCTCCTGATCCTGACAAAGGGTTTGCACCCGATATCATCTCTGCTAGTTCTGCCTTGAGTTCCTCGTTGCTGCTCTTCAACTCCTCAACCACCGAAAGGATCATAGACAGTACGTCGCATTCCCCTTTTCTCGTCTTTGCACTACCTTTAGCCACTGCTCGAGTTGGGGTCCTGGGTCGGCGCCGCGTGCGACCTGGTCGCGGGGCGTCTGGCGTCCCTGGCCTGACTTCAATCACGTTATCCGTATTATCTTCGTCGCTCTCATCCCAGTTCCTAGCTTCACTAGATCTTTGGCTCAAGGTTGCAAACCGGTTGCCGTCAGCTGCGTTCCCACCGTGCTTCATCATTTCCTGTTCCAGTGCCTTCGTCGTCAATATCCGTTCGCGACGCGACTGACGCGTCGCGCCCGAATCTTCCACCACCCTGTCCATCCTCCCTCTCCCAGAATGCTAGGTCGAATCCTGAGTCAACGACTAAGTTGACAGGAACAGAATTATATAAATGTCAAAACCCTCTCTCTGTATTCCGGGTTGGTATAGGAATGAAGAGGCAAGTATCAATCGAAGTGAATCACGTTGAAGTGATTCCGTTACAAGTGTTGCAAACTGTAAGGTAAGCAAAACTATATGAATTTGAGCACGATGCTCAAGCTATGGAAACTATGAAGACTGTATACTAGGAAATTTCATCTGGCTCCTCAGGACCCTTCGCAGGTCCACCGAGGTCTATCACGTGATACTAGCTATCCCGTATTCCCCTGGCTCGCTTCTTCCCGTAGTCAAGCGACCAGTAGTATATACGAGATGCTCCTCCCAAGGTTCTACTATGATTTTCATCATTGAGTCTAAGGTCTTTGGTCACGTGGTCTGCATCGTGACATGTCTATGTCTTCCCTAAGCAGTTGAGCTCCCCGATCCTGAAGAATCATGCGAGAGAACAAAACTGATACTCTAGTATTGATATCGTCTATTGGGTTCTTGTAGATAGGAGTCGAGTCATTTCTCACTCGGACATGCATGGCAGCTGTGATAAATACCAACACCGCCAACGCCGCCACAGCCTCAGAAACCACTTCAATAGAGTTGAATTAGACGACCAAAACCGTGAAAATTGGGAAGAACACTCGATCCAGCACTTGTGGATCTACCTACATCTTATTGCAGATTTTCTGGCAAAAAATTCTGTACCTGCAGCACAACTCTCGTCATCCAATATCACAACTTACCTGTCACGATCCCTAAAATCACGTTACCAAGGACTTTAGGCTTAGAGGCTTAGTGGTTCTGTCACATTAGAACTTTGGGAAGGCATTCGAAATTTATTGCTGGTCGGGACTATGCAGTGTGACTCTCATAGAAACGTTCCAAGTACTGAAGTTAGCATCGCGTTAGGGCTCCTCAGGAGTCCATGAAGCGTAGGAGACCTACATAGGTAGTCAGATTTCCTTATTTAGGAGCTTTGTGCTCAAATTACCATAGCTTTATTTACCTCAAAGTTTACCCAATTTATAACGGAATCGCTTCTACGTGATTCAACCCCATTGATACTTGCTTCTTTATTCCTATACTAACCCAACGTAACTTCTTTCGAGAATACCAGTGGAGTATTCCCAGCCCAAATATCAACCGGAGTCCCAGAACGTTACAGTCTGTACTTCTTGAGCCGAGGTGTATAGTCCTTCTTCCTACATTACTCTATCTAGGAGTAACCAAACGCTTATCATGGTCTCGCACATTGCGCATCATGGAAACCTCAAGTCCAGTGTACATTGAATAACCAATGGAGTATGAGCGATGAAGCCATGATTGTCGATCGCACTTTCCAGCGTGACAATCTTCTAACTCGCATGTTGCTTCGACCTAATAGTTAGGCTCATTAATTCCATGCTCATCGCTTAACCTACTTCATGAAAAAAGCCTATGTAGGAATGGACGCATCCTCGACCATGGACGAGTGCTTCATATCAAAACCATCCGAAAACAAGTTTGTGCGCAAATAACCAAGAACCCGATGACTGGATCAGCTGTCGAAAAAAAGATGGTGATTTTTCTCGAGACGAAAACCTGAAGTGGCATGAGTCCATAGAAAAAATCCAAACACTCCAAGCTTGCGTTTGCAACAACGGACCCCCAACTCAAAGAAATTCACCTCCCGCCCCAATCACACTCCAGCATATCCGGCGCGACAAAAGCTCAGCCCCTCAGCATCCTAACGCAGTCAATCCACTCACCAATTATACTCACTGACTACACTCCCTCTCCAACTCATCCCGATCCTCTTGTAGCTTGATTCAGAGTGACTAAAAAAGTGACAATAGGGACTGGAGGACTATGTACACAGTGCTATATACCCTTCGCATGTCCTGCAGAACCCTCTCGCATCCCGTATCGATAAAGCAGAAGCGCTAACAAATCAGGAACAGATCATGAACGCCGCCTCATGGCAATCTTGCGAAGCATGTATATTGTAACGGATGCAAACAGAAATGATAGCAATCAGGAGTGAACTGCAAACACGAACGCGAAGCCTAGACTGCGGCGGTTCTGTATTCGTTAAAGGGGCTGGCTTCTGTCATATTTGGTTAAAATCAACAAGCCGCAAGCGACAAGCGCCTCCCACGAACTCAATGCTATTTCGTCTAGCTTCGATGCCAAACGGCCGTTTGCTGCATCAAACTGCAAACTGCAAACACAGCCCATTACGTACATCAGTGCACTGGCACTGCCCCAAACAACAAAACCAACCTGTGCAAATCCATGGACTCACATTCTCAATCCACAGTTCCATCAGCACACGCAAGAAGGCAAATAAGAAAAGAAATCATCACACGCAATCCTAACTTATCAAATCATGCCATTCACACCCGTTGAATATGCCATCTACAAGCACAAAAAAAGAAGAAAAGCCACGTCTTCGCCCTGAATATTGTACAGTTCACAATACAATTCTCACTTCCTCCCTCCCTCCATTTCCCTTCCAGTAGTGAAACTATGAAAAAGGCAAGACAAACCACGGAATGTTTTCATTGCTGCTCCTTGTATTTCGTTGCATCATCCAAAAAACCCCCAGAAAACCATGGGTAATATAACATGACACAAAACACATCCCAGATGTGGAAAAAAAGAAGAGGTTGTTGAACTTTCGAGATACAGATGAAAGAGAAGGAAGAAAACCGGCTACTTGTGATCCAAAGTCTGACGCCAGCCGTAAGATACCCGCAGAATGTATGGAACAGATATGGTGATTTTAATATAGAAAGCCGTGCTGTTGTCGCGATTCGCCCGCTCGATGCGCTGCGCTTACTGTGGTGGGTATGGCGGTGTAATGAGGTCGAAGACCTCGGATCAGAGAACATTGATCTGGCTTCCTCCAGCAGCAACGTCCTTCCCACTAGGACTCATCTCCCTCTTCCCTGTCCCGCTCGGACTGCCCAAGTTCATCCCCGCACCAAGACTCACAAGGCCAACCTCACCCCCCATCCTCGAGCCCTTTGCAACTTCCTCCTGATCGAGCCGCTTCCGCCAATCTGCCAGACTGCTGCTCAACTCACTACCCTTAGCCCCCTCAATCACGCCCAACGGACTCCTCTCTGGTCCGCATTCCTCAAAATCAAACGCATTGCTTAGGCGGTAGTTCTTGTTAGTGGTTTCCCAGTGCGTGCGCAGTGTTTCGAGCTCGTTCGCGAGACTGTCGAGGGCCATAGAGTTGCGGTTGCCGCCGCTGTCACCGTAGAGCGAGGTCTCGGACATGGACTCTGCGCCGGAGATATTGCGCTGGTGGCCAGCCCCGCCTGCTATAGCGGAAGGTACCTCAACGCGTTGTGATTGCCGGCGTGCGTTGTCTACTGAGTTTACCATTTGGTCGAGGAGCATGGTGACTTTGTGCTCTGCATCCTCGGCGCGTCTCTCAAGGAGTTGATTTTCGTTTTGGAGTTGCGCAAAGTTCTCTTGTGCTTGGGTGGTGGAGGTGGTCAGTTGTCTTTGTGCCGATTCGTGGTTTTCCTTTAGCAGATCGCGTTCTTGGTGCGCTGATTCCAATTCCTTTCGGACTTGAGCCAACTGCTGCTCGAGTTGTGCAACAGAGTTCTTGAGACTAGCTTGAAGATTTTCAATTTGGGCGTTCAGATCAGATCGCTCAGCTTCCCAGGTTGAAAGAGATGACCGATTAGCTGCAGACTTGTCTTCCGCTTCAACTTGCTCCTTGAGTCGACTATTGTCGGTCTTGTACTTGGCCAGCTCGTCCTTCATCCGCTTCAGCATCTTTTCTGTGCCCTTGACGTAATGAACAGCAGATTGGTAGTCATTCTCGAGCTGAGACAGCTTCTCGCGGTATGTGCTTTCGGCTTCCTGCTCACGGCGCTCGTAAATGGATTTCGTCTCGTTGTGCGCTTGCTGACTTGCTACAAGTTGCTGTTCTAGCTCACGAAGAAGGGCTGGATCAGGTGTCATAGACCCGCCAGATCGTGGAGACCCCATACCACGAGTCCGTGATGCCGACGAAGGACTGATACCTCGCTCGCCAAGGATATCCTTCATAGTGTTGTGCTGTACATTCACGGCATTCGTCTCCAGCTGCTGGTTCGAGATTTGGTACTTCATGTCCGAGTTGGAAGCCTGAAGTGTCTGAACCTCGCGCATCGTTGTTTGGAGTTGTTTCCGGATAGACATGCCTTCTCTACTAGCCTGCTCCTGATAAGCCTCCAAGCCAGCAATCCGCTCTTCTGCTGCGCGAAGCTTCTCCGCTGCTGTATTTGCAACTGTCTGGTAATTCTTGACCAGAGCATTCGCAGATTTGACCTGATCCTGAAGGGCATTGACTCGCCCATCTTGCACTGCTGTTTTAGATCCGACATCACGAGTAGAGATTCTATCTAGGCCAGCAAGAACCATCTGCCTGTGAGTTCTAGCCTCATTAGCATGTTGCTCTGCGAGCTCTTCGGCATCCCGAAGCCTTCGTGTCGCGGTATCTAGTTCCGCTGAACGAGTTTCGTGTTCTGCCTTGAGCTTGAAAAGTTTGTTCTCCACCTTTTCTCTCTGAGTTCGCTCCTCCTCCAGCTTGCGTTCCAAGATACTCCGCATGTCGGCAGAAGATGATATGGCTGTGCGTAGAGACTCAAAGGTATCTCCCTGTTCTTTGGTAGAGTCCATCGTCTCTTGCAAACGTGACTCCAGTTCGTCGCGATCAGCTTGTATCAGCTTCGCCGTGGCCACGGCCTCGGAGCATATTACAGCCTCGTCTCTAGATTTGATTTGGGCTTCGTGCAGCTCAGCCTTCAGACGTTCGACTTCTGAGGAGTTGATGTGCTTGTATCTCTCTAAATCTTGTATGCGTGTATGTGCTGCCTCCGACGTATCTTCTGCAAGCTTTCTAGCACGCTTCTCGGTTTCAAGTTCCGAGTGTAGCATATTTATCTGGTTAGTGAGATCTTGTTGAGTCGCTAGCACTGCAGCCAGCCTTCTGCTGATATCTGTTGATCTGTCTGAAGACATAGTTCCCAGATCACGAGCATCACTGTCGGGCTGAGGGGTACCGTTCTGGCTTCCGCCATGTGCTGCGAGCTTTGCTTTGGCATATACTGCTTCACGAACAGCAGAGTCTCTTTGCTTCTCAACTTCGGCAATTTTCTTCGCCGCCAATATAGCCTGCTTGTCGATTGAACCTTGAACGTTGGAAAGCTCTGCTTTCATGGCCAACAGCGCTTCTATGAGTGGTTTATCTTCATCATCGAAAGACTCAGCCGCCCTCTGGTCAAGCATAGGAATGCTCGACGGGTTGGGGCCGTACCCAGATTTCCGTGCCAGCTCAAGTTCTGAAGCATACCAGGCGTTTCGGCTCTTTGCTGTATCAAGTTCCTTGAGCAGCGACACTGTCTGTGAGTTGCGCGCTGAGCCTTTACGAGCCAGAGGATTGCTGTTCTGTCTAGTAGGGGGAGGTGGTGAAATCGCTCGATTTGTAATGATACGTAGAGGTGACTCTGTAGTACTGTCAATGGAGCCTTGCTGACGCATTGCTCTTGTCCTCGAGTTTTCTCTTGGCGCGCCGGTCGACATACTAGTTTGATGCGGTGGAACTTCTGGAGATGCGGCTGCTTTTGAGGTCTGTTGTTGTTGCCCTTGAGAGGTTGGTGTACGACGTCCATTGGCCAAAACATTCTGCTCCCACTCCCGCTCCCGTGTCAATGGACTTGACTCTTTAGGAGCTGGAGACATATTTCGAGCTTGACTTGACCCCGAAACATTTTCCAGAGCACGTTTTGTTACATTTGTATTGATTGACGGTCTTGATGAACGCTCAGCAGAACCTTGCGTCTGCCATCTTTCGTCAGATGCTTGAGTCAGAGCATTTGAGCGTGGTGCTGGCGCAGCTTGTTGAGGTGGTGGACCAGGCGGTGATTGAGACGTGGACCCTCCTAGTAATCTTGATCCTGGTGGAGCACCTTGTGGTTGGGCTGAACCAGGAGCGATGCCATTACTATCGTTTCCATTCATTCCTAGCTGTCCATAACCTCGACCGTATAAACCCTGGGCTGGCACGCTTTCTCGGACAGGTGGCCCATTGATGCGCTTCTGATCCTGGCCTTGCAGGCTGACCGGTGGACCACGAGTGGCACCCATTCCTGCTTTTTCTCCTCCACTTGGTCTCTGGCCGGGTACGCGATCAACAGTTTGCGACGATTGCGCCGCATCATCCGCCGGGTACCGTATCTTACTTGTATCCAGTAGGTATACGATAGAAAGGTCTGCAACTTCCCTGGTAGCAGTGCTCGGCTCTCCAGCCAAAACGACGATCTGTTTCTCGTAAGCAGTCATGCTGTGTCCTGATCGCGGTGAAGGAGATGGCCCCATATTCTGGAATGTGTACCATCGTCTTGATGTGATCCTGAAAGCTGCTAAGTCACCTAGATCTGCCCCCTCTTCTGTTCTTCCACCAAAAATATACATTACATCGTCTACGATAGCTGCAGCGTGCCCTTCTCGAGGAGCGGGAATATATCCAATACAGCCGAGAGACTCCCAGCTATTCGTCATTGGATCGTAGCACCACACATCGTTGAACCATTGAACGCCATCAGTACCTCCGAAGCTACGATTGATCAGTATAGATTAGCATCAGCAACGACTTCCTCAACTCACAGGTATAGTTTCTCATTGAACGTCACAACGGAATGATTAGTTCGCGCAGGTGGCACTTCTCCAATCGCGGGTCCTCCTTCGTCTGTATTTCTGATCAAGAACTCCCACTTATTTGTAGGCACCTGTAACTGATTCAGGTCGAAAGCCACCAGATCATTCATGAAGTACCCTTCCACTTGACCTCCGAAGACATATATTTTTGATCCCAGTATATTCAGCGAATGCCCGTATCGTCCAGAGGGTCGAGGTCCCGCAGGCACAGCTCTTGACCATTGTCGCGTAGCTACTTCTCATCAGCATTATGCCTTGGTCTAGATGTTAGCCAACCTACATGTATTTAATAAATACAGCGTCTCATCCAGCACATCCGAATCATCCATCTTCGTATCTCCTCCATAGACAATGAAAGCATTCCCAACCAGCAAACTCGTATGTCCAACTCTCGGCCCAGGCCCTTCAGCTGTAGTTGCGAGTGGATAGCACGCCATATTTCCTCCTGCTTCAACCATCCATAAATCGCCTTTGACCATCGAGCTGTTGATCAGGCCTCCCATTAGGTATATATCACCTTCTTTCGAAGCGACTGAGTTGACTGCGGCGCCGTATCGAGGGAATGGACTGGGATGTGCTGTCGTATATGTCATCCGCCGTTGCGACCATGGGTATAGCGATGCATTCGGATTTGAGGTCTGTGATTGCACAGCGCCATTTCGAATCTATAGGTTGCATTAGCCCAGTTCCTCCCCTCTCTTCTCGGTCTCCATCTTCGCCGCATATCTCCAACACACATGTCAAAGAAATCAAACACAACTCACATCCTGCTGTTGATCCACACTCGGTCTTCTCCTAGCTCCATTTAACTGATCCGGACTCGGCGTGCTCGTATTCCCAGCTCCCTGCAACGAGTTCATAGAATTATTCACGCTTCCCGTCGGCGTGCTGGACTGCTGCACAGGTCCTCCCTTCTCGCTGCCGCCGATCCAACCTCTGGATGCGCCGTTGGCCATCTGCTGTGAGGCCGCAGAGCCTACGCCGCCATCTTTGGCCGCTTGTGCTTTCTCTGCATTCTTTTTGCTCTTGAAGAGGAACGCCATCGTGCCATGCGCGGCGGGGACCTCTGCTCCTTATTTCCAATTCGGTGTCGTTTGTATTGAGATGTACAGGATATAGGGAATGCGAGAGATGTGTGAAGGTAAGAGATAGTGAGAAAGGTTGGATGTCAGCGATATCCTCTTTTTTGGGAATGGCTGGGGGGTTTCTGGTGATCTGTTGATCGCGCCGTGGATTGGGCTATTGCATACAACAGCGCATCCACTCAAATGCCAAATCCAGACGCAGGTGCTATTAACAGTGTGTAGTCGAAGACCAAAAGCCTTTGAGGCGACAGGAGTTGGTTACAGCACAGTGATGGTGGATTATTCTTAGAGTGCTGTGGTTCTATAATAAATAACTTGCGGTTCCTTGGCTGGGATGTGAAGCAGAGTTGAGTGGAGTGCAGCATGCGGCTCTTCTTCTTCTGACTCCAAGCTACACTCCTCACAATGATACAAGTAATGGTTATATTAGAACTACGTTTGACGTTGGAATCACTCTGTGCAAACAGTTTACCATCAAGCAATTTGGATAATTTCCTTGCTGGTGGTTGGCAACCTGCCTGGTGGTACCCCTGACTCTGCTATGTCTTGAAATAGGGGGCCACACTCAACACCCAATCACAAGGGGATAATGTGTTTCACGGCACTCAATTAGAGTACTATTCTTCCATCATCATGACATGAAATGTAGAAAAGATCTATTGTTTCTTGTCCCTCCCCCCCGAGGTTCGTGTGTAGTTCGTCCGAGGTTCTGACCTAAGCTCAATTCCCCTCTTGTCCCAGGAAAAAGATAGATTTTGCGAAGAACCGGATTGGGAGCCTATTGTTGTACGGAAGGCAACACAACGCAGAAGTATTGGTGAACACCGGTCACTCAAGTAACAGCTGACCAGATACGCTGCTTGGAATAGATCTCACTCAAATCACAGCCAAGGCGCAGAGAACAGGGGGCGAAACTGTGCTTTGCTTATCTCTACACAAGTGTTCTGATGACTGGGTATGAGTAGCATCATCTCAGCTCTATACATGAGTTGGCATCCATTAAAATTGTGCTGAGGGCTTCTAGCATCCATTCTAGTAAAGCCTAGTAGAAAACCCTACTGGTGATACCATAGCAGGGAAGTAGAAGTTCTACTGGGTATCCTCAGTACATTGAGCAGTTTCTACCACTTGCAGCTCTAGCTGGCCCATTTTCTTTTAGAGATGTTGAGCTAACTACTACTTTGGCGGTGTTATGTACTGGGATTTTCAAGATTCGGGAAGTAGGACGTCTAATGGACATCTTCAGTATATAGAGCGCTTTTTGCGACTTGCAAGCCCTAGCTTGAGAAATTGTAAAGATATTTTGAGATGTCCATTTCTTTAATAGTGTTATATGACAGATGAGGTTTTTGGTCGACTCTGCTTGAAACTGTTACTATAACTTATTCCGTCTGACAACATATCCTAAAAACACGTTCAAGCTATGAGAGGCAAAATCTCGACAACTCAAAGGTAAGATTTCAGTGTTAAACTATGAACATAACAAGTACATGAGGAGCAAGTACAGGCGCGAACTCTTGCTTCGTATATAGACGAGAGGGAGTGTCGTAGAATTCTCTAGATATAGCAAAGAAACAGAGAGAAAGACATAGAAGCTTTGTAATCAGCGACACGTGACCAACGCGAGCCTCATGGGCTCTGACCCTCACATTTTTGGTAGTTCAAGGGAAGAATCACCTTGCGAATTGGTACACTGGGGGGACCTTCTGAACAACTGGGTCATCAAGCCAACAAGTAATGGATGGACAAATAATGAGACGGGTCTCGAATGGGTTAAATACTTCGGTGGGCATACAACTCGGACAAAAGGCACATACCGAATGCTTGTCCTGGACGGGCACGAGAGTCACGAATCAACCGAATTCCAAGATTTTTGCAAGAGTCATAATATCATCACTCTTTGATTGCCTCCTCATTAGTTTCTTCTTACCCAGCCACTCGATGTAGGGTGTTATAGTGTGCTGAAACGGGCATACAGTCGACAAATCGAGGCCTTTATTAAGGCGCATATCAATCATATCAATAAGGTCGAGTCCTTCCTTGTCTTTGAAGCAGCTATCAAAGAGTCGATATCTGCCCCAAAAGCTCAGGCTGGATTCCGCGGAGCTGGCATAGTGCCTTTCGACCCTCAAGCTGTTCTTTCGAAGCTTGATGTTCGGTTATGGACTCCATCTCCTCCTCTACCTCCGCCGGCCGACGCTGAGCCTTGGGTCTCCCGGACGGCTTATAACCCTACCGATGCCTCGTTTAAACGACTCTTGTGAAGCAGAGGCTTGCTCGACACCGGGGAAGCGCACCAATTCCCCTTTTTGAGACAGTCCTCATTAGCGAAGGGTACAGAGCAGTTAGCCCATGAGGTGACCCTTATGCCAGCTGATATACGCACCCTTCGGACAGCAAATGAAGCGCTTAGCAAGTGTTGAACCATATATATCTAAATCTCCAGAATTTAACTTGTAAATATTTAGATATCTTTATTGGAGTTACTATTGACGTTTGAAGTTCCATGCCAAGAAAATGTGATCAGGTTCCTGATGAACCATGTTATAGAAATCTAACAGGGCAAGTACCACCATCCATCCCTAAGTTGAAATTCATACTAACAACCCATCTGTAAGCCCACCTACAAATTCTTTTCTTCTCCTTTTTTTGGCTCTGGAATAGGAGAGTGAAATTTAAGGTTGGTTCTTGATACTTTACCCCTTTTGTACATCAGCTAAAAAGTGGGCCAGAAACCAAGGCTTCTTCACGATGATATAGTAACGGCAATGGTGTTACTTTCATCTTGCTCCACAGCATAAACAGCAGAGAGTTATCTATTAATAGCAGCTTTGCTATACTTCCTAACACGGTACCCTATAAACTCCTATCCCAGCTATAGGAGCAAAACAGAACAAACGCTTAGGAGCGCTGAGCTACCCGCAAGAACTGGCATTTCTTTCCTTGAAGTTGCGGCAGGCAGGAATGGGATTGCCGTGCTTCGCTTCGTAGCTAGACAAAAACGGGGAGGTGATAACGGATTACTACCGCAGTGCTTGTTCGAATTTGGGATTGTTGATATATATTACACGTTTCTCAACTCCTATCCCAACTACAGAATTAAAGGCAGAACAGACACCAGAGCGAGCAGCGCCTCATTTCCGTCCTCTCCTTGAATGTGCGCCAGGAGCAGGAATGGGATTACTGCGGTTTGTAGCTAAGCCGAAGCAGGGAAGCAAAAATTAATATCGAACACCCCAACACCGAAGTGCTGGATTCAGGTTTGCGATTTGATATGTGCGTCGTATGTTTCCGTTGGTACGGATCCCCATGGGAACTTGAATATCAGATCTGGTTGAGCCCACCATTCCAATAGCTCAGCTGATCTGAAAGATCTATGTAGTTGAAGTAACTAGTAGACTCTAGAAATCCTTAGCTGTACCACGAGTCGCTAAGCCTGAACTTCAAACAGGACGTCAACAGACCTAAGGAATAAATACCATAGCATAGTGATCCTATCCCAACCAAAAGCATAAAAATATTACTTCAATCTTATTTCCATCACCAATTGACTAGCACGTACAGAAGAGCATAGAAAACATTGTACAATAAAATTTAGCAATCATATTGTTATGAAAGGGTGGATTACTGCGAAACATGCTCCATAAACCCCATCCCATAGCACTCCCTGATCGCCGCGCAATGCCCTGCCACAGCCAAATAAATCCCTGATCCATTTCATACACCATCGTAATGTGCAACTATAAAAGACCTCCTTCCCCTAAAACACCATCGCAATATCGAGACACCTTAAAACGCAACAAAAGCACATTATTGCAACCATCAATGTGCTGAAATACAGCAGCCACGATTTCAAATTACAAGTCCTGAAGAGCATTGTACGGCTTCGGCTCCTGGCACGTGAATAGATTTATATTATTGTCGCCTCTTGCAGCACAAGCTAGCATCATGCGATGCGGATGGAATGCTGTTACCGATATGGGACTTTGACGCGCCCCGTTCAGGAAACCGGAGTATGGCTCGACTTTGGAGAGCTGGACACCGTCGAAGTTGAAGACTTTGACTGCGTGATTACCCGTTCCACTAACGACAAATTGTTAGATTCAGATATTCATATGGATGGTTGAATGATTGGAGGTAAATAGGAGGGAACTTACACAGCGAAGACAGGAAGATGTTCATGTGTGCTAGCCGTGCGAAGAGTATCCTTCGTAGTCTGAAAACTGCGCAATGATTTATCCATGCGGATATCCCATAGATTGACGATTCCATTGCGGCTTGCAGACATGAGTTCTCGCTGACCACCGCGCTGCATGTGAACACTCTTGATCCAGACATTCTCCTTTTTGTCGTCTTTCCAACGCTTGACCATAGCCTCCTGTGGACGATTTCGAGCATCGAAGACGCGGATAGCACCGTCCCCGAACCCAGCTACGAACACATTACCGGTCATCTGGTCGGAAGCGAGAGAAGTGACACATGAGCCTGATCTGGCATTGATATCAACGAGACAGAGTTCAGGTGCTGCAGCCCAGACTCGGATGACCTTAACATCTCCTGCCACCAACAGCTTGCCTGTTACTTGTTGCCAGTCGAAAACCATTCCGGCATTCACGTTACTGGGGACAAGATGAGTCAGAGCTCGCCATGCCGATGCAACTTCGACTTTCTTATCGGAATCGTAGTTTCTGTAGATTCTGATAACGCCATCAGAAGATCCGGTAAGCAAGAAAGCTTGATCATCTTCGTTGATGAACTGAAGATCGCTAATCTTAGATCCTTCTGGATTGCCGTTCGAGAAACGGCTCAATCTGGCCTGGCTCTTCCAGTTCCAAATGCAGATCGTATCACGATCATCAGAAACAGCAAGATGGTCCTCAAACTGATGCATTGTCATCTTCGAAGGTTGGCTTAGATTGTTCATGAAACCTGACTGAGTGTCCCACTTTCCCATTGACGCAATCTCTTTCTGTGGTTGCGTCTCTCTGAGTATTCCTTCGTTCCGTGAGCGTCTCCAAAGTCGTTCGTTGTAGTCTGTGCTACCTGGCTCCTCTGCTTCATTGGGCTTCATTTGAGGCTCTCGGAAGTACTCAATGGACCAGTCAAGGAATGTACTCTCCAAGGGGATGGTTGGAGGGTCGTTATTGGAACGTGGTTTGAAACCGCCCGACATGGGTTCTGGCGCAGCGTGGTAGACTCCTGGAGTCGAAGCGGTATCATTCTGTTCAGGAGGATGAGCATTGAACTCTGCTGGGATGCGTGGACGTGTTGGAGGACGACGTTGCATGCCCGGGGATTGAGGGATACGGACTGTGTTTTCTGGTGATGTCTCGATGTTTGCAGGAGGCAATGAAAAGAGATAGCTTGTTGCTCTCTTTAACAGTCCAGGATTTGAGGCTGGTGCTACCAAATCTTGCCGAGCAGGTGCTGGTGGTCGTTGTTCCGATGATGGATGCGATGGAGCTGTAGCTCGGGCATTTAAGCGGTTGATGTCATCCATAACCTTGAGGGTATAAGCACCAAGCGGACCTTGTAACATGGAGAAGTGCAGCGCATCAATGATTATTGTTGCATTTCTCTGCACCTCAGGATGTGGATCAGAGGTTATGATATAGACGTGCTTCCAGACAGCAGCATAAATTGAGTCGTGAGCAATTCCGTGGGCAGAGGGCTTTATGGAACCTTCGCTGTCACGGAAATTTTCTCGAACATAGTGAAGTCCCATCTTATGTTCCTTGCCGTTATCCGTTGGTGGATGTTGCCTATACTCGCGCTCTTCTTGTAGCTGCTCATACGCTGCAACCCAAAATCTACCTTCATATCGCTTGACAAACTTGGAGAAGTATACCAGCAACTCTTTGCGTACCATAGCATTTCCATCAAAAGCCAGTTCAAGAACAGCCCACGAGACCATTTCCTCAATGCGTGCTACCTCATCAGTAAGATCAGGGATGCCCAAGAAGGTCGTCATCGCGTAAAGCATGGCAGCTCTGACCTCGCAACATACATCTCGAACAAGGGTCACAAGGTGATTTGGGGCATTGTCTCTGATACCTCTCCACTTTGCTTCTGGCAACTCATTCCACAACTGGCTTATGCACAGACAAGCCCACTGCCGTAACAGCGGATTCTCTTCATTCTGGAGATGTGTCAAGCAGTAGTTCATGATCTCTGTTTGATTGCAGACATTCTGGCCTGGCTTGTACTTGTTACAAAGCTGGGCAAGGATGAAGGCACACATAGCTTTGTGCTCAAGGCTATCAACCACAGGGAGACCTTCAGTGGGTTTCAAGATGCTGGAGAAATAGTTGTATCCACTATCCTTTAGGAGATCCTGCTGACAGCTGATATCAACTGCAAGAACACGAGTCCAGATAAAAACCATGACTGGCTTCAATTCAGCAGCTGCAGATTGCAGTAGCTTCAGCACGTAAGGGAAGATACCAATGCTCAATGCAAGATTGACCGCCCAGGGGCCCATGTCAAGGAATTTACCTAGGAGTATCAGTGCTCGAACTCTGTGCTGTTGGCTGAGCAGAACCTGGAGAACAACTGGAAGCTGATCGGGTGCTTTGTATGTAACAGCTCCTTGTGTAAGATATACTTCAAAGGCTGTGAGTTGTTCGGTGAAGAATGTAGAGTTCTGGAATTCGTAATCAGGACGTATGCCTTGCTCTTTCTCCTCCAATGCAGGTAGTTGAGAAAGTGCCATCTCGACAGCCAAATCCCAACTTTCCCAGAGGGGATGCTGATGAGTATCAGGCAATTTAGGATGGGATTGAGGATGACATCCATAGGCGGACATAATTCTTTGAGACAGAAGGAAGTTTCTGAAGAGAGCAGCCACCATCAAGTCCTGCCTGAAGAACTTTCGGAACAATGCACGAGGTAGAGTAGTCCACGCAATGGTGTCAGTGATGGCAGTGAAAATCCAATTGAGTTCTCCAAGTGGAGTTCGACGCTCTTGCAATCGACCAGGAAGTCTCTTAGCTCGTGCTGGGGTAATTTGCGTGGGTAGAGGATTCTGGAGCACGAAGAACCAGAGTGCCATTTCTATGGGGGTGGTGAGACAAGAGGTGAAGACATCCGCAGGAAGCAGAGGGTTGGTAGGAAGGTTTTCCTTCACACCACATGCTGCTAAGTGAATATATGTTTGGTAGTTTATGCCGATATGTGTGTGGTCCATCTCAAGTGCTCTGTCTTCCTCCTCTTGGTGTTTGTTCGCCATACGTTGGAAGTTGGTGAGAATGTTGCCAGCATCTGAGCAATCCCAAACATAGAAAGTTGGTGCTCCTAGCCAAGTTTGTAGATCGTACAGTGATACTGGTATGTATTGTGTATAGGTCTTGTTGAAGACCCATATCTCACCAGATGCAGTTGGCTTCGGGACACCATGCCCATTGTAATGGAACAAGACTCGCTCATCCTTTGCGTTACGTCTCAACGACGTGCAAAATTTCTTAGTCTCCTCAACTGAAGGATCAAGATATTGCTTGTAACGAGTGCGGATTGCTAGAGTTTCGTACTGCGTTTGCAATGCCCTTCCAATCTGCTCCAGAGCCTTTTGCGTAGTAGGTAGGTTGGGATCACACCAGGCCTCCAGTTTTGCGCCGGGAGCAGTCTTTAATTGGTCTGGCGGTTCTACTCCGATGTTGAGGCATATCGCTAGAGCTGCAGACACGGTCTTTAGTCGGTCCTTCATGCGCCAGTCGTGCAACTCATAATTCAACTCCTTGGGATTTCCAGTCGTTTCATGACGCTTATCAGTAAAGTACATGTACCAGTTCTGCTTGCAGTCGTCAGCATCCGTCTTTTTAATCTGAAAGTCAATCCTTCCAGGCCGCCGAGCAATGCGCGTGACATAGAGTGACTTGTACAGGCCGTCCCCTTTCTCTGTCCACACAAGTACCTCCAGCAGATCCGTGGCCATCGGTCAGACCGACGAATCAAAAAGAACATAGAGAGATGAAGTACAGTATACACGATGCAGACTTAGACTTCGAAGGCAGGTATGAGGGTAGAGAGGATGGAAAGAGCGACTTACGTTTGCCAACTGAGCAACATATTCCTCAGAAACATAATGATCCTCAAAACCATGTCGCGCACCCCAGTCCTGTATATGCTCTTCTGGCTCAATTTCTTGATCTTCGCCTCGAGGTCCGTAGTCGCTCTTCGATCTCCGGAGTAATGGCTTTGGTCTGCGCTTCAGTCGCTCCCTCTCTGAATCGTCTTGCGAAGGTCCTACGGCAGTCTGAGGTCGAGCTTGCTCAGATAGTCCACTGTTGAGCTTTGCGCCATCGCGGCTGGTAGATTGGTTGCCATTTTGCCGATAACTATTGGTATCTGCCGGTCGGAGGATAACTGTGTTTGCTGGAACGACCGTTTGTTCCAATGAAGCCTGTGAACCTTGCTGAGGGATCTGTCCTACTGGAGCAGGTGATGTATAGGTCTGTGGCTGAGAATGTAGATGGGAGACGCCATTGGAGGAGTGAGGAGAATGTTTAGTGTGATGTTGATGGCCATATGCGCCATTATGCTGCTGCACTGTGACTGCAGTCATGTTGTCTCATAAGTCATCTACAGCTTCAGGTAGATCATAGGTGTTATTGAATGTGTCTAGATCTGTGAAAATGTTGTAGGATATTTGTGAAGTTTGGAGGCCAAGTAGGGCTGTGAATGTCTGCTATTTAGGTGCGTTAGCTGGGCAAATAGCCTTTGGAAGCTGTTTAACGCACATTTAAGGTAGCTGAGTAACAGATACAGACTGATGTGGAGTTGTTAGATGCACCAATGCGCACATACCATTAAGAACAGTATCTGTTCTTTCTAGTTCACCCTTCACCGCACAACAACTCCCAGCTGAATGGTGGTGTGGTGTTGATTAATTAAAGCTTAGAGCCTCACCTCACCTGGTCATGGCTCCACCCAAAGACAAGGCTGGCCAATAATAAGCGTCCTGTTGGCATCTGTCTTTATTGGTGTGCATTTTTGCATTTCACTCTTACTATCTGCCATACCTGTGGTATTAAGCGTTTGTTAGCCTTGAGAGAAGAACATCAGTCTCAAATATTATAGATATGGGTCCATTATCTGGTATAGACCAATAAGTTGCTTTCCTGGTATGTAATTCACGAACAACTGCCTGGCATTGGCAAGTCACTTCAGGAACCGGTGTGAGTGAAGAAATAACATACGACTGCTGAAGACGATGTAGGTTGGTAAGATTGCAAACTTCTACTGCATCGTATAGATATAGTATAAATTTGCACAGACGAGATTGCCAATAGACACACACGTTCGTGTTTTCTCCACAGGAATACGACTGCGAAGACACCTTCAAATAGAGGAGCTTTCTTTACAGGATGTACAACTACCAAAGAGCTAACGTATCTTCTAAGTACTGGTTGGCTCCCATCTGTATATATCATTAACCAGCTAGTACCATTTCAGAGCATATCCTGTGTCTTGAACCATCTTCTCTATATAACCCCTTCAGGTGCTATCCTCTTCAGATATTCAAGATATTCAATAGGACCCGAGCTTCATATCTTTTTCAGCATCTCAACAAGTCCTATCATCTCAAGGCATTTGAGGCAACCAAGCCACCAAGTGCAGCCCACCCAGTCTTATTTCACGAAGTCACAACGTATCGTCATGTCCTTCCACTATGCAGATGTTGAGAACGAGTACTGTAACCTCCACTACTGGTCCACTGGCCAAAGGCCACTGCTCTTCTTCATACCTGGAGGTGCTGGTCACGGCTATCAGTTCGATGCTTTGATTATGATTCTCTCCGAGTCGCTCACATGTGCGACTTTTGATTGGCGTGGAATGTCGAGCTCGATCGTAGCTTCGCCTAGACAGTTGTATATCCCGCAGCAGGCTCGAGATGTGGCTACCATTATTCGCGCTTTGGCATCCTCCAAGGATATTGTGTATACAGCAAGTCTACAGCATTCTTAAAGTTCAATCAAGGATCTGCCACTCGAATTATCGCACGAATGAGCCTGTCCTTAATAACAGGCTCTTGAGAAACATTGAAGAGAAAAGAGAAGTCTGTCGTCAATCGAAACTAGCCAACGTGTCAAAGAGGGAAAGTAACGAGTGAAAACTTCATTCGAAGCCTCCGAATTTGAAGGGCCGGTGTAAAACATCATTCATCCCATCCAGCGCCAACTATAGAATAATCCTCCAATACTACCACAATTCAGAGCAGCATGAGTCTCCTAGCATTCCAACTCGCAGTTGACCACATAGAACTAATATCCTATCTCCTCGCCGACGAAGCAGTCGCAATCGCGATCCTCCCCGACTCTTCTATCGCTTCGAGGCCGTCATCAAAGCCTCTACTATCATCCAATCCGGGCGGATGGGCGAAGCTGGTGCTCTCCTCGCTGGTGCCACCGTCGGCTTCAACAATCCAGGACTGAAGCTTCCTGCTCTAGCATCTCCACTAAATATAAAGCTATTTCTCGAGTACGTCGCAATCCCCTCAGGTCGGTTGAATCAATGTAGTGAATTCTGACGTGGACAGGAATTAATTCATGATCGCGAGCCTGTGGACGCCGGACTGGAGGAAGATTCTAAAAAACAACGTTAGCCTGACGGTTTTGGCGGGCGAGAGGAGCGTTGGAAGGCCGTTTTCGAAAAGTACCATCGACAAAACCAACGTGCTTGGTTGTGCGAGGACGGTGATTCCGGGGCATCATCTGCCATGGGGTTGAGCCTGAGAGGGTTGCAGAGGCGCTTGTGGATGGTCTCAAGGCTTTGCATGCGTGGGCGTGAGAAGTTGCTGAGACGAAGCGCAAATCTAAGCCGATATATTACCTTCCGACTTTGAAGGCGGTTTGCATCTAGTTGGTATGCCTAGAGAGCAGGACGGTGTAGAAAGTTGCTCTGTGTGACGGTACAAGGGCACGAACGAGGTCTAATGCGACTTGGGTAAAGTGATTGTTTACAAGGAGAGAAAGAGATTCGTAAGGAAAGCTCTGACTTAAGCTATTTACACAATATGCATAGGTTAAAGTGAGACTATTCACAAAATATGAAAGTCACCTGATCATTCCCTTACACTCTGTTATGAGGACATACTTTGCCATTTGCTTTAGAGGCTCACGGAGATTTTGTTGGCGTGAAATTTTTTCAATATCGCTGGGAGAGACGACGTCCTTTGTACTGGTCCAGAAGACTCATAGCTGTTCGAAAACATAGAAGTGCGCCTCAGCAGATTGATTGTCAAGCTGATATACACAGCCTTAACACCTTCAGCAGTCTGGAGGCAGTTGTGTATGAAATCAATGACACGTAGTCCAGCTCTCTATAGTTCTTCTTACCCCATGCTTCTGACTTAAGGTCAAGTACTGAGAAAGTTGCAAGTTATTAGATGAGATTAACATCTTCAGGGATTGGGCGGATAATAGATGCAGGTACTGAAAAGGTTGAAGATCGTTAGATGAGGTGGATTCATTGCCATAGGCGAGCGGCGCAACGTACATGGAGGTGGTGGAATGTATGCCGGAATCGGGAACACGTGCAAGACCATAGGGCGAATACATGCTAGTCTCATTAGGTATGGTTTGAATGCCGGGCTGTCAAAGTGGAGTGAAGTGAAGCGGCGAGGCGGTCGTGTATTATAGTGTATTAACTAAGAGGAAGTTGGATGGCATGTGGATATGGAAATATGTTTCGTCAACTTAACAGATTTCTCCTATCCTGTCTCCCTACTGCCCCCCTTAAATTCCGGGCTAAAGAGCTAAAGCGCTAAAGCCAAGAAACCTCGTCCAGCGTCGGGCACACCGTTCCATTACTGCCCCTACTGCGAAGAACCTCAACTTCTGTCTATATTTTATTCTCATCATCCGTTCCCATTTCAACCAGCTCCTGTTCACAGCAAACATTGTCCCATTCTATCGAGTAGTCTGTCGTCTCCCGATATCACCCCAAAATCCGCTGCGAGAGGTGTTAATGGCCATAATTACTGGTACTTGTAAAGCATGCAGAAGGTATCTCAAGGTCTGGGAGGATGAATGGTATGGGGTTACATGTCTCCCTTCCTCTCTTCCTCTCGTTCTAAGCTTGCGCTGCTCGGACTCAGTTGGGGATGCTTGAGTTGAATTTTAGACTAGAAGATAGAAGAGGGGTGCTGATGGATAGAAAGGTTTGATGCACACGTTGCTGGCCTTGCGAAGTACCACCTGACGTTATGGGAGGCTTGAATGGTGAGTCTCCTAGGTCTGGGGAGAAGTTTGGGACAGGGACTGATGTGTGGTACAGGGGAAGGCGGGAAGTGGAGGTATTGGTTGAGAGCGAGGTTCCAGAGGGCTGTGGAGTAGAGTGTGTTCTACTGAAAGATCATTGCTGGTCGTTGGTAGGAATTTATCTGGAAAGTTTGTGTGGTGGTTTTTGACGTTGGGTTTGGGAGGTGGAGGTACGATGGGGGAGTGTAGAGAGCTCTTTACATTTTGTATAAAATAGTGTTTGTCTTATCATGTAGCTACTCTTTGTGTTATTAGTAACGAGGAGTATTTCAGACAGTTTGTTGTCTCGTATGTAGTAACATACTTCGTGACAGCTCCCTTCCAAGTTTTGTACGGCAAGGTGAACGCATAGCACCAGACTTGAGATCTGGTCATGCTGGTAAAGCAATGTGAATGCAGCTTTCCAGTACCTCTAAGAGGTTCGAGAAGAGAGATACGATCTGGAAGAAGCAGAAAAGGCATGGCATCTTAGGTAAGTTCGTACGTAGATGGCCCGGTCCGCACATTAATTCCAGACAATTTGGTGGAAGTTCAATGCTTACAAGACTTCTACGAAGACTATTTGCGAACAATGGACTGCTGCACTGGAGCCATGGTAATTGAATGCGAGTGGTGATGAGAAAGAATGCGAACCACTGGTCGTTGACCGCTGTGCTTGCCTTGAAACAGCCGTCCGGAACAACAGGTTCTCAAACTTCGAAGCCAGGAACAACAGATGGGAGACCATCAACAAGAGTCTGTAGGATAGTTGGTATCGAGTATTACATTCTTACATGTAGGAGCCCCAGCTCTCCTCCAGTCAACGTAGGCCAGTGGGCTCTTGGCCGGGCGTCCATCAAGGCAGTAATACAAGGCTGAACTGAACCACTTGTATCCAACAGCGTAGGTAATAATCCGGATTCGACTTCAGTAACAAGATCAAGAAGAATACATGCGTACGAATAGGTAGGTGGGCAGGTAGTCAGCTGGAGACTTGTCCGACTAGCTATTTGATGGCCAGCTTTGCCCCTCTTTCAGGCTTTCTACACCGCAGCGTATCGAATACCGCTACCAATTATGCAAAAGGCGTATTGGTCAAACCAGAATAGAACTTACAAAACTTCGCTGCAATATCCACAACTGCTGATTTAAATAAGCGGCTGGTGGGCTTGGTAACAGATATGACGAGATTGGAGTATTCCAGCTCTATATTCTGTCATCCTCGTCATACCCTGGCTCGTGTTCAGCAGGCGAAAGGGTACAAAACAAATCATTGCCGCTGTTGGTTACTATCATCCCAGCTTTTCAAAACGTTTTGATGCAAATACGGACGTGGCATGTAACTCAAACAAAGTGCATGAAGAGCTTCGGTGTTGGATATTTACGCTGTATCTAATTAGCGCAAATCTGGCCAAAGCCCAGCCCAGTCTTGGCATCTGGTCACGTGAAGAAGCAAGCGCCTCCACTTTTATGAAGATCTAAGAGGACTCTCCCCTCCATTCAATCCTCACCTCCTCTCCTAAATCAACCAAAACCACCCCCAAACCACTTTGGAAAGGAATCGTTTGTTGATCAAATCAAATTCATCCTTGGTTGGTAGACTGCTTCTGTCTTCAACCTCTCGTTCACGGCCAACACCACTTCACTCTTTGTTTCAGCACGAACACGTCACGGTCGGAGCTGCCCAACCTCAATTCCATCCATCATCATCCACCCCTGGGGAAGTAGCACAGGTACGTGTCAGCAGGCAACCTCCTCCCCTTTTCATATTCGACCTATACAACATATTCTACTATTCTTCTATTCAGTCGACACGTCCTTTACATTTACTTCTGCTGGCTGAGGCTCCGACATTCCCACTCACGCACGCTATCAGCCGCTTACCCCATCTGTCTCTGCGTTGATCTCACCGCCTCAGCACACAACCTCTACAAGCACTCAACTACATAACATCCAAACTGACAAACCTCTTTCTACAGTCTATTCCTCCACAAACTCAGAACTTCGACCCTCTGCAGGTCCCCTGATAAACAACCCTACACGAATTCCATCAATACGCGTGTCGGAACGCCCGATACCTAGTCCGTCAAGATGACCACTATGGTGAATCCACCCGCTTCCAAGTCCAAATCCAACCCTCTGGTTCATACTCCCTTCCTTATTGCCGCTACAATCATCCGCACCTTTTCGTCGACCTCCCATGATGTACATCTGGTGCTGTTGTTGTAGTCGAGACCTTGAGGCTGCCAACATGGCCAGCTTTGAGCTGAACGACAGCCTCGTACCAGTGTACATCTCTGCGGCTTATACACATTCCTGCTCACTTCTCGTCTCGTTGCATGACCTTAGACTAACCTGTGTCAATAGGATCTTCGCGTCGGTAATAAATACCGTATTGGACGCAAGATTGGAAGCGGTTCTTTCGGTGATATCTACCTTGGAACTAACATTATTTCTGGAGAGGAAATAGCCATCAAGCTTGAGAGCGTTAAGGCTAAGCATCCACAACTCGAGTATGAGGCCCGCGTCTACAAGTCCCTCGCTGGAGGTGTCGGCATTCCATTCGTTCGTTGGTTCGGAACCGAGTGCGACTACAATGCCATGGTTCTCGATCTCCTCGGACCCAGTCTGGAGGATCTGTTCAACTTTTGCAACCGCAAGTTCTCCTTAAAGACTGTCCTTCTTCTGGCCGATCAACTCATCTCCCGCATCGAGTACATTCACGCCAAGTCGTTCATCCACCGTGATATCAAGCCCGACAACTTCCTCATGGGCATCGGCAAGCGAGGAAACCAGGTCAACGTCATTGATTTCGGTCTGGCTAAGAAATACCGTGATCCAAAGACTCACTTCCATATTCCATACCGTGAGAACAAGAACTTGACCGGTACTGCCCGTTATGCATCCATCAACACGCACTTGGGAGTCGGTAGGTTTCCCCCGAACTCCCTGCATCTGTCTCAATCTAACATGCCCCAAGAGCAATCTCGTCGTGATGATATGGAGTCTCTCGGATACGTTATGCTCTACTTCTGCCGTGGCTCCCTTCCATGGCAAGGTCTGAAGGCAGCTACCAAGAAGCAGAAGTATGACAGGATCATGGAGAAGAAGATGACCACCCCCACCGAGGTCCTCTGCCGTGGTTTCCCCAACGAGTTCGCCATCTATCTCAACTACACTCGCTCCCTCCGCTTCGATGATAAGCCCGACTATTCCTACCTCCGCAAAATCTTCCGTGATCTTTTCGTTCGTGAGGGCTTCCAATACGACTACGTTTTCGATTGGACTGTCTACAAGTACCAGAAGAACGCCCAAGCCATCGCTCAGGCTGCCGGCCAGCAACCCAACCAGGAGGATGAGGAGAAGGCTGGACGCACACGTGCCAACGCTGCTCCTGCTGCTACCCCACAACATGCCTCCAGTGCTTCCAAGCCAGGAGTCATCTCTGGTGGTCGTCGAAAGGTCAATGAGCGTGGAACCAGTGGCGGCATCGACACCCCGGATACGAACAGAGCTGTTGGCGGAAGTGATCGGATGTGAGTGCTTTGCCATCCCGGTTCCTTGTAAGGGGATTCTCCTTCTCGCGTATAGTGTGTTTTGATGACGCTTTTCGCGAGGAGAACAGATTGCTGACTAGATGGCTGACGCTATAGTCTCCGAAAATAGGCTGCGATCTGCTTCAAAAGGTGCAGCTACTGGACCTGGATATGCTTCTGGCATCTATCGAATTCCGCGGGAGGATCAGAATGGACAACAATGGTATTGATAAATTTTCACTGGCGACTCGCCTTGGCCGATCTCAACACTCGACTCCGGGACGTTTTGTCTTTGCACATCTCAACTCAACCGATGGCCGTGCATGATCGTCTCTACATAATCGGTTTTGGCACCGACATCTCGTCTTTTTTTCATCAACCGTTTTTTCTTTGGACTCTTCCATTTTGCTACCTTGCTCGTCCTGCTCTTATTTCGCACATCTCACACCCGGCTTATCGCCAGCCGCCCAGTGAGCTCTGGAAGCGAGATCCGCAGCATTCGAACGACATGCCGATGTGGTATCATTCACTATCACATCAAACTAGGAGCAACTGAGTAGCATCGCTATGGCGCGTCATACTGCCATCTTCCTGAATGGCCAAACTCACTCAACAAATGCCACTACATCGAGGTCTCGAAAAGTGGTACATGGTCGCAAGCTTGTTTTCTTTGACCTTAGAACATGGCCATTGGAACTCAGAGCAGACTCTCTGTCCTCGACATGTTCACTTGCCAAGTTTATTTATTTCCTTGTTTCCTTGTCATCGGTCTGTCTTTCGATTCTGCGCAAGAAGGGACGTCCGGGGAGGCTTAATGTGTATGGGGATGATTACCCAAGGAGGATACGTAGTTGTGGAGAGGCTCATACTCGGCGTTAATTGGCTGATACATGACCAACGACATTCACGCGACAACACAACTACAACTCTACTTTGGCATTGGTGTTGGAGGGAACGATGAGACTCGACAATGGCACGTTGACTCAGGGGAGGCTTGTCGTTTCGCGCTGGTTTTTTTCTTCTCCTTGCGTGGCTTCCACACGATGCGTCTTGAAACTTCGGTTACGATATGCAGTGGAACGTTAATTGCGTGGAAAGGTTCTTGCGTGCGCTGTCCATCGTGGGTCATACCTCGAGCACGATAGCATTAGTCTATGAAGAGCAACTGAATTATAACTGGCAACCCTATATTTAGTGTCTCTGCTTTCTTGTTTGTGATGTAATGTAATGTGGTACGAATCGACGTGACTGAAATTTACAAACATGCCGTCTCTCGGCCTCAGCAGCGTATATGTTTGATCTGCCAAGTTGGCATCGATACAAGGAAGCCCGTCTTCCATATCATTATCTTATGCAGCGTCAGTATCTTGTGATAGTGGCCCTACAGTATATTTCTATCTGCCTTGCTGGAATCCTCTCTGTTGCCATACTGACCAGCATTCCAGTGTTCTTGCGTCGATCAGAACCACTTCTCCCTAGGTAGAAGATCTCTGCTTTAAGACTTACCGAACACGGAGTATACGTCCTAAAGCCGGATATAAGTATATTATTCACCATCGCTGTACTTCCGGCTTTGGGACATTTATTCTGTGGTTGGCAAGCAGGTCATCTTGAGGATTAGAAGTGTAGGTAGGTGGAACTTGGCCACGTATTAGAGCGAAGTCTTCCTAGAGCCGGGAGGTGGTAGCTCTTTCGTACTTCGCACCCACCTATTGAGCGAGAAGATCAGTGAATGGAGTCGTATACGGATGGGACAGTTTTCGTCAATGCGTCTTTCTGGAGGCGTGCGCTGTGCGCATGCTGTTGAAAAGAGCCGTTTGGATTATAGCTAGACGAGTCTTGTTGATTTATTAAGTATATCTTCATTGTTCCACGTGTTCGGACACAAAAATAATCTTGTATGAAGAAAAAAGCTCGCGGGAAAAGGCTTGAGGCGGCCGTAGATAAACAGCCTGGACGAAGAGATGGGTACTTTGTATAATCACTCGTGGCATTTTTACGACGAGACGGGTTTCATGGCTACTGTATCACGAGAAAAGGCCTCAGTTGAGTAGACTGCGTCGCTGGGACAAAATGCCAGACGTGAGTGCTGTTAAGCTTGCGGTTTGTGATTTGAGACTGTATTTTCGCAAAGTTCTGGTATGGTGTGGAAGATGCGTAAGTCTGTTGGGCATCTAGGGCGTATTGCGAGACAATAGGAACATTGATTTGCGCAAAAGTGCTGCGAAACATCCTGAGGTATCGATGTTGGTTGCCATCTGTTTATCGGTTTTGTGATTGGCATATTGGACATGTCTAGATGCATGGCCTGGTACTTGACTCCTTAACCTCGCTATGCCTGCAATAATGATTATACAGATCATACATACTACACTGCAGATTACAGTCCACCAAATCAGCACTCGCATTTGGCGAAGCTTTATGGGTCGTAGGCTGGAATACCTGTGGGCAATGCAAACTCATGACTTCCTGAAATATCCTTCACGGTTCCAGTGGCTTCTGGAGCTGTGAATCTTTATCGTCTCCTTGCTGTTTGTTAAACCGAGACTGACTTGCGTGACTTGATACCAGCCTGGCCTAGCAAGACCCGGCCCATGACAGTGTGTGTATAGCACACTGGTAGCACCTTTTTTTCATTTTCTTCCTCTAATCTCATGTGCTTTGTGAGCTGTGGCTGTGCAGAATACCATTGTCTCACATCCATGATGACACTAGATTCTACTTTCGAAACGTCCACAGCCCTACCTGGCTCTCACCACTTCTAATTCTTCCCGCAGTACCAACGAGCAAGTCGGAGATAGCGGGAACATTCTGGCATGAGCCTCCATCTCGCTGTTGAACTTGGATTCGCCTCATTGCAGCCCCTACTTCTATTTGTTTCTCCAGACCTTCGAGCTGGATGAAACACTTCCGCATGCTCCTCAGCCGTTTACAATTTATGAATCCTTGTTCTTTACAAGTGCTTTCCATGTACTGATTGTCGTCGTCTTTCGTTAGACACCTTGATGTTATTGCTGATGATCACCGACTTTTGAACTGAACACCTAAGAACTTGAGCCTCTGGAGACTCTTGGAAGCTCTTAAAACTCTTAAAGCATTGTAAGCACTTAAATCCCTTAAATGGTGTTGTGAACTTTCACATATACCATCCACTAGACCTCTACAGGTTGCTTGACGCAAGTACCATCTTAGTACAAGTCATTACCCCGTCTAGTTTCATACTCCGGATAAATTGACTCAAGTGCAGTCTGCCACAGTAAACTCTTGTCCAGGAGATTTGATATGAGGACAGCTGCACATCGAGTTTGATCATGAAACAGGTTCGAAGCGTGTTGTGAGCGGAACGCCAAGGTGATTTGCGAGAATATATCCTATGGGAAACACTCAGTGGCTGAGAGATGTAAATATAATCGGTGATTCATGGAAGAAAGTCTGGTACCATCGAGAACCTTTTCAAAGATATGCATGGAGCAAGATAATCCTGCTACACGCAAAATATGCTTGCGATAGCCTTCTCCATCGTTCCTTGAGCTCTTTGTGGAAGCCAGACCTGACATGCTTCAGCACGACCCATCGGTGTTTAAAACTCGCTTTATGTTCAGCTCAGCACCGTTTCCCATTATGCTATACCGGTACGCCAGCTATAACAGTTTCGCGGCGTCATTCGACGATATGTATGGAACCTATTACGCGTCAACTGTGGGAGCTTACGTCTTCACTTCTTACCAGAGGAAGCAAAGCTCCATGTACCTGTTCCTGTATGCTCCCTTGTACAAAGATGTTGCTGATTAAGTTGTTGGAGGCTACTACATTGATTTGGTGATAGTTGCGAGACTGGACCTCCCAACAGAGTAGCACCAGATCCTAAAATGTTTGCCCTACCGATCAAAGGAAAGGTAGGACTCACTTCTGGAGAGCATGGTTCTGATGTCTTGGCTTTTAGAACCGCCCTTTGGCTCTGGAAAACAGAAGGCTCTTCCACAGGCCAGTAGAAGGCAGTGGTGGCCAATCGCCTAAGGTTCCTCAAGTTTTGAAGCAGTGCGCAAATCATTCAAGGGCAACGCCTCTTGACCGACCTCCAATTTCGGGAATACTGTCCACTGACTGCCATCAACATTAACAACGTTATGTTTGAGTGTGTCCTAGACATTTACTCAGCGTTATCCATTCTTATGCCCTCCTCCAACAGCTCCTCTCCTCGACGAAGAGTGGCGAACTGCTTGATGAATCGTTCGTTGCCATTAGCATTCGTCACATCATGATGTGTATATATTGTCAACATACCTATAGTCAGCAAACCGGGAAAATGGAGACCAGGGACTCGAGAAACTTTCAGAATGCGGCCCTGGACGAGATTTGATTGCACGAAGGTCACTGGCTACCCTCTTCCTCTGGTGGATAATTGAATGGAAACCAGATGCAGGACTGACGATCCTTCCCTCCACCATAATCATCGGTGCTTTCTTATTGATGATTGTGATACAGAATCAGTCTTCGTGTTGCATTCTGTGTCATAAGACACAGTGATGCACCAAATACTCACTTTCCTGGAATTTCGCACAGCACAGCGCAGTTCTTCACGTACAAGAACATCATCTCGCTTCAATTCTGCGGGTAGTCAACTAGATATATGTATCAGCTTCACTGAAGTCTTGTTTGAGTCTGCGTACTCACCAAGGTTATATGTCCCCGAGCTGCCAATTGCTGGATTTATCCCTTTGCAGGTGACCTGACCCTGTAGCCATGGATAGGATTCAGTAATCTTGTTCGGAGCTCCGGTGAGAGTTGATAGCGTCTCTTCCTGAGCCCCATCCTCAAGTTAGAATCTAGTTTGGTCAGCAGATAAGCCCAAGGTCAACGTCAACGATGTCTGGATACACGAGTAGGAGAGCGGCGGATTTTCATGACTTACACTAGCGTGATAACGGTATATGTATCGTATCTTGGAGGCTGACCCAGAGGACAAAGCTTGAGTAGAACGTCCGTGACGCGTTTGAATCGATGATGAGTGTGAAACTGAGGCTGTATCAAGATGGGAAAGGTCTGGGGACGACGGAATACTTTGTGCTTCAAAAGAAAAACACTCGGATTTCAAAGTGCCACCAGTGCTGACGAGGATTAAATTACCGCCCCGTATAAGGCTACCTATTGAGTTGCCGACCTTGCGTTACGTGAGATTCTCAGTAGTGTATGTCTCTTGGTCTCCTGTCGTCTTTTAATGCAGGAATGATCGCCGAGACCGCACTTCTCCTCCGCGCTACCTACCTACCTACCTACGTACAGATCACGGCAAACGCTATTGTCTCGTGGACTCAAAAGATTATGGACGCTGAAGAAGTCAGCATCAAGCTACCTATTTACTCGGAGTTTCACACCACAAGATAGGAAGATTGCAAAAAAGACCACCCATCAAGACAATGTGTGCTGCAGAAGAGTAAGCACGATGCCAATATTTGGGCATAGTGATCTCCCGATCCACGGGCAATGAAAAAACTATGCATTAGATATGTTGTTGAACTGCATAGTTCACAAAGCTGTGCCAACGATGCACAACGTGCCCTAGATCCCAAGATCTATCCTCGAGGCTGCGTCAGGCACATCGCCAATGGGCTCGGAGCTGCTAGCTATCGAATTTGCCTTCAAGCAGCTCAAAGAATCCGACGCAGCTACGCTCCCATTGTATATCTGGCTAGCAGATTTTACCATCATGGCCCGCCATGTTCTGGTAACTGCTGCGCATAGTAGGCGGTCAGGTTTGTCGCCGCATATGGACCATTAGCATCGTAAAGCCAAGGACTCTCATTCGTGTTGTTTGGGAGAAGTACTAAAATGCTGTTAGCTATGCACATCGTACGTTGGCTTAGCATTGAAAAGGAGTTCTTTCTAGCCTGCCTCGAACCAAAACTCAACACATCATAGCAGGCTTCGGATATAACAGCCACCAGCATCCCTCCGCGAATGCCCGTCCTGTTAAGCTGTAATGCTTGAATTCTTGTCAGGCCGATCGCTGAGTTGAGCTGCTGAACACAAGCTGACCCCAGTATTTCCTGGCATCCTCCTGTGTCCTTTTGTCCCGCTACCCTGGCCTTGTTTGTGAGAGACGTATATGCGATGCTGCAAGAGTCCCAAAGGGGGTTATCATTGAAAAATATTAGTGAAGCTTAGAGCGAGAGTGCAGTGTTAGTGATCACGAAGGTGCTGTTAACCGGGATAGAGGTTATGTTGACGGATGCGGTCCACGAAATGCTTTTTGATACGCTCAGACTCTGGAAAGTTGATACTGCGGACAGAGATATGGCACCGGTAGCATTGTAGTAAGTGGTTTGGAGGGTTTTTAGAGATTGAAGTGGGACCAGCACCGAATCCTAGATCTGCGGACGCTATGGCGAGGGTGGAAAGTGTTGCGAGGAGCTGGGAAGACTTCATCTGGGTATCAAAATTGTAGCACGTTGTGAAATGAAAAGTGTAAAGTAGAAAGACAGTGGAAAATTAAAGAACGACTACCTACATACTCATCGTTTAGATGAGCGCGAACAAGAGCGTCCAGGCTGAGTTTTTGCATAGCACTTGCTGTCTCTTCATTGCTCTCGAATTGGCAATTATTACATACGTTGTGCCACACGCGCTTTTTCTTTGACGTCAAAACCTATAGTTGGTATATGTGATAGTTAGCCCCTAGTTATACGCGTATGCTGTACACAGTAGATTCACCAGTTCTCTGGGCATACGGTTGTAGATCCGCCATTCTTGATTTGTCCTGGGGAACTGATCGATTCGAGGCTGATTTATGTCTGGGGATAATCCTGCTTGGATAAAACACAGTCTTTGTGGGTACCAGCTGCGCATTGTCTACTGAGGTATCGATTCCGTAGGTATGAGATCTATTTCCATGAGATGCGTTTCTTGCAATTTGTGATTCCAACAGAACGACACGACTCGGAGAGGAGACGATTCTTTAGACTCTTACCAATGATATGAACCAGCGCCAGAGACAGCCGAAGGTATGTAACATTAGCGGATCCTACCGATATCATTTCATTGTCGCACTCGCGATAGACAGGATACCTTGGTACCGCTTGAAGGTCTATCGCACTGGTTCAATTGATGGAGTCTGCGGTCCCCATGGCTCCGCGCTGAGCTTCTCGTCGTTCAGTCTGAGATACTCGCAGATAGTTCCTCGGAATAAAAAGCTTGTGCGAGCACATGCCTATTTGTTGAAGGAAACTGTATTCATCGTTTGTGCTCTACTAAAGGTGATGATTCCTGTACATCATTAGAGCAAGAAAATGAGAAATGTAAATTCACGTGAGTAAGTATTGAGTCTCCAAAAGTGATCAAACGGCAGCCTTCTCTTGGATGAACCAACAAATCTTCTCCATACCAGTGGAATAGCTTTCGCCTTCAAAATCTGGTAGTCTATCAAAGTTATCAAAACACCGAAGCAATTGGAAGATAAACTGGTGTCACGTGTCCCACTTATCGCTGCACATTATTTGGATGACCTCAGCAACTGATAAGAATTGTCGCGATATTAGTTTTGATTCTGATGGCTCAAGGATGCAAGTGTATCCAGTAACTACAGTGTGCTTAAGCGGCCAAAGATACCGTGGATTGCAAGGCTGCGGACTCCCTCGCTCCGCTCCAGATCGGGCACACGCGATCTGGCCTTCGATCTGGAAACAGGTAGTCTACGGTTTAAGATATTACTACCACAATGCTCGGTTTTAGATCTGGATATTTTCAAGTCTCTCACTTTATCTCTCTGGAATAGTATCCAATATCCTTGCATCATTATATGCGTTCCCACTGTTGGTCAGTCTTCAGCTACCAGTAGCACCAGCGAAGTTGATTCTGATGTGATAAGCCAGAACCTTTTATACAAAGAAAGCATGCGCTTCTTAGCAGGATTGAGCTTGCTCACTTCCATATCCATCAGCTGCATCCCAGCACAAGCAAACCAACAGCCAGGCCTACTCGGTGTATCACTCTCACTACAAAACGCCTTCATAGATCTCCTTCCTGAGCAGCCTACCATCCCACCCCCTCCAGCCCCAAGTCCTCGGCTGGTAATATACGTCCAAACATTCACAGATACAGCAGGAAGACGGCTGTCTTTACTACCCCTCCTGGAGCATGACACCAAGGTCACACATGTGATTCTCGGATCCGTCCATCTGCACGAAAAGCCTGGGGTGATTATGCTGAATAACGAGCCGCTAAGCTCGGATATCCATGATTATGTCTGGAGGGAGGTCAAGATATTGCAGGAGCATGGTGTGAAAGTGCTTGCACTTCTAGGAGGTGCTGCTCCGGGGACGTATTCTCGGCTGTCAGCTGATGATGCTGAAGTTAGTCCCTATCAACAAGTATCTTATTATTGTGTGAGCAAGCCGCTGACGGGAATGTTAGTTTGAAGGGTACTACCGACCGCTTGTGAATTTGATCAAAACCTACCGTCTGGATGGACTTGACGTTGATATTGAGGAGAAAGTCCCTCTTTCGACGCCAATTCGACTGCTCAGGCGTCTTGCAGCTGATCTCGGCCCGTCGTTTCTACTGACTATGGCACCGCTTGCGACAGCTTTGTCGGATGAAAAGGGTGACGACTTGTCGGGATTCTCATACCAAGCACTTGATCGATTAGCAACTATTCCAAGCATTACAACCACTTCGCTATCTACGAATGCTGGTACTAGCAATGACACGAAGCTGATTTCATGGTACAATGCACAGTTTTATGGAGGCTATTCTAGATCTACTTATATGTACGACTCCATTGTCTACGCGGGTATTGATCCGTCTCGCTTGGTCATGGGCGTCACGACGAGCGCAGCTGGCTACCCAAATGGATTTACTCCGCTAAAGAAATTGCTGGGAACAGTGAGAGAGTTGAAGGAGAAATATGGTAATTCTTTTGGAGGCGTGTCGGGATGGGAATATTGGGATGCTGGGAGCGGAGACAGGGACATGGGCATGCAAGTCGGTGGGGAGCCATGGAGATGGCTACAGAGGGTATGTTGATGATACTTACACGATGAACAATTAGTTGCTAATTTAGGATTTCAGGTAGCGAAAGCTGTGCATGGCGCTGAGGACGAGGTACGAGGCAGAGGACGGAAGTCAATGGCTTTCAATGGAGAGTGCTTGAGAAAGTGCATACGGGGCAATCAATGAGAAGGCGCGGTGCTCTTAAAAGGTTGAGACATCGCAGACAGAGGTCCTTTATCTTGACTACATGGATATCAGCGGTCTGAGAGCTATACGACCTCTTCGTTCGGAGCAACTTGCGATCCGAAAAACAATGTCGAATGCAAATGTAGCGATGCAGAGTGTGTTGAAATACCTTAACGGCAATCGTGAAGTAGCTTCTTGTCTCATTGTTACTGAGCGCTCTAGCTTCGACCTCCAATTCTGAAATCTACGAGTCTATTCTTTCCAGAGTTCAAAAGATAATGAAATGAGATCTGCAGCTAACTCGCTGTATTCATCTATTCAAAAGAACGGAAGTAGGATCTAGTGCTTACTAGAACTACTCATTTCCATTATCCAAAGGCACAGGTTCTGTTTTCCTATCCACTTCACGCTGTTTCGCAGACACTTCCCTAGTGTCCTGGTCGTAGCGCAATGCATGTCGATGATGTTTATACTACTCACCATCTATCTTCGGACCTTTGCCGATCGACAGCTTCGCCCATAGCAACAAAAAATGGCGTGCTTTGAAGATCGGGAAGATGGTGACAGCAAAGAACGAGAACACGACTTACAGTAAGGATACTATGATCCCTCCAGTGCAGAAGTAGGATTATTGAAAGCAACATCTATGCACTTGCTATCGTCACCAACAAGACCGATGGTGCCAAGCGTTTCCCATCCATAGTGCGCATTGTGGAACAGAGAGATAGAGATTGTAACAAAGGCGGCAGTACCGATACTCGTAACACATCCATAAATATGAAGATCCAACGCACCCACAGATGCAATAGTGATTTTCCTGGAAAATCTTTGTGCGAGAGTCAACCAAGTGATCATGGTTGCGAAGAAACTAGTCCAGATTTGCCAAGTAGCTGCTAGAGATCATTGTTGCAAGGAAACAAATGCACCTACGAGAGCGGGGAGTGTTGGGTCAGTGGAGAATCCGGTCATGTTGAAAATGAAAGCCAAGTCGATCTTAAGACCGTGAAGCATGGTGGCGATTCCAGCCATGAAGACCGTAATTCCTGAGACGCTGACATGTCTCGCATGTAGTAGCTGTTTGTCGATAGCGTATATTTTCAAGTACGTCTTGTATACGCCCTGAGAGCACGATAAAGACGCTGTTGAGTTGAATAGGGATGGCGCTCGTACAGCTCATGAACATAAGCACACTGCTGATCCTGCATCTTATTTACTAGCGGTCGTCTGAGCTGCAAAGGACGAAGCTAGTCCGGCCTCAACTTCAATTTTATCTTTCTCCGTGAGTACGACAGGAAAGCAGGAATGTTTTCGAGTACCATGGCCAGTATTCCCATATCGGGGGCCCGCTTCCGATCCAGTATACACTCAACATTGCATTTTCTTGTATCGTCGACTAGTATTGTGGGTGATTGGCTGTCTTGTAAAATCCACCCTGGTAGTGGCGAAGAATTTGCTGGCCGCAAGAGTCTTGCGTGGAATACATTATGTATCCCATGGGGTGTGTCCAGCCGTACTTATGAGAACAAACAGCTTCTAGAACCGTACACTTCGCATAACAAGCATCTAGCTTCTTACTAAGCCTGTCCATTTTGATATTCTCCAAGCTTAGCTACATTTTATCACCCACTGGATAGCTCGGGGCCTGGTCTTGTTTCTGGTTCGTTCCTTGTTCTTGTGCCTTTTGAGCAGCGGCCATCGAAGCCTATGCCCATTTTCGTACCTCTTTGACTTTCCGTACGATGCGGTCTGCTTTGGCAATTGGCGAGTCCCTATGATCTCCCTGTGATAACTCGTCGGCAAGGTTTTCAAAGAGGTCTTGGTTCCAACCATGAGATAGAAAGAAGGCGTTTGTTCCTGTAGAGGCTGAATTTCGCCCACAAATAGCTGATACAGCTATTGGTAGCTACTCAAGCCAGTCGTGTTGGGTCGACGTACTTGCGTAGAATTGTCTCAATGATCTCATTTTGTGAGAGGCCAAACCTCGAATAGCTCAAAAGGTTATGGGTTCTGAAATTCAATTAAGAAGTGCATGAGGAATCTGCATAAGGCAGATTCACT
>MU254026.1:0-35561 GCA_019669825.1 Calycina marina
TTCCTCCCCTGGCGTCCTATAATCCGTAGGGTTCCCAGGACATGTGTCTTGAGCACATGCCCGCCGGACGATAAATAGTAACACACACACACACAAAGTGCCAAATATAAGGTTCTTAGGTCTGTAAACCCACTTATTCTCAGATCGAGCTTGATCACGTAAAAGTCATGCCCAGCAAGCACCCAACATGGGTGTCAGCGTCCCGTGCGCACGGGCCAGTCTCGCCAAAAATCAAGAGGAGCTTCAAAATCAATGTCTACTCTACAATATAATATCACCACTTATTACCTCTAATGGGGTTCCAGCCTGTTATTTCTAGCTCGGCACATCTCCTGAGTATATCAGCAATGCGATCTCGTATTTCTTGCATTGTGATATTGTTCCATTCCCTTTGAATAGCCTCCTTCATTTCCTCTTCAGTATCGAACGCCATTTGGCCCATCCTTTGCTTAAAAATAGCCCAAATACCTTCATTAGGGTTACAATCAGGGCTTTGCGCAGGGTGATGTAGTTTTTGTACCTTGTGAGCTTCTTTGCACTTCTGAGCTAGGCCTCTTTTCCGCCTTCCGTGAGAAGGGTCGCCATCCTCTTGTAAAGGCCACGGTTTATCGTCAATCTCTCCCATAGACTCAATAGCTTGAACATAGACAGGTAGAAATCGGTCTAAATAGTGCTTTTGAGTCATTACGTTGCCTTTGACTTTTTACTTCAACCTCGTGAGGCTTCCCAGCTTCACATTCTTGTACTCGACGGTGATATTCGTCTTCTATTTCAGTGGTAGGTTGCTGACGGTCAGTGAAGAGCTCTTGTAGTTAGCAATCAACGTAACAGAGTATGTTAAAGGTAAGAATGGTCTTAATCCCCTGTATTTTCTGCCTGGCTCCCTTGCCATGCGACCTCCACGTTCACTGTAACGCAGAAACGGTTAGAGATAATGAGGTGGCTGGGTCGACTGTGAATGGTAGCAGTGTGTTTGGAAGGGATAGAGAAATATACTGTTTGGGACGAAAGTGTGAAACCAAGGAGGGTCGTAGGAAGCGGGGGATAGGTGAGTGACACTAAGCGTTCTTTACATAATGATGCGACAGAATTTGTTGACGGTATTAGTGATCTTCTATTTGCATGTTATGACCCTCAGGCTACCTTCCGTATACTATATGGGTCAGATTTGCTCAGATTTGCAGCCTCGTGAAGCATACCGATCCTCCATCGCCATGATAACCCCATGAAAAGTTCAAGTTCATGCACCCATTGTCTCAAACTCCGTGATAAATTATCGTCATCGGCACACTGTGCCCTATTCCTCTTTCTCGGGAGCGAGATCAAGCCATCCCGTGATAGTGTCCAGCCACCACATCCATCGCCAGTAGAAGCTCGCGTTGACGTGGTCGAAAGTTCCTTGTTCGGTCTTGGGGATCTGGCTACCGATAACATCGCTGCTGATCCACCCAAGGATCGGTATGCTGGCGAAAAGACGTTGGCTGTATGACTGTTGTGGCAGAAGGGCCTGCTCGGCGGGAAGGAGTTGGATGCGTTTTGCGGTGGGAATACGGCGACAGTATGTGTTCTGATTTCCAGAATAAGCAGCCGCCGCTGCAGCAGGTGTAGCAGATGAGCTTCTTCCGTGTGATATAGTTCCGGTGTCGAGGGTCTGCGAGGAAGTTATACTGGTCGGTGGAGACCATGAAAGACTCTCAGGAGCAGTCTGTGAGCGGCCCATAGAGCCAAATCCTCGAGTTATGTGTCCTCCGGGTGTTGACTCGCCGCCATTGACCAGTAGTGCTTCGTCGTTGATAGGTGGGACGCCACGATATATTTCTGCATGAACGAAATGGCCTAGAACAACCTGAGGAGAATTTTCGATTGCACGTTCTGCAGCTTCTGCCGATTCGTATGTGACCTTGATCCAGTGTTTCCCACCTTTGTATTGCTGTGCCTTCGCTCTCTCTTCCACCGTGAGCTTTCGAGGGCGTAGCACAGTAGGATCTCGTTGATCGCCTTTGTATTTGCGCTGCTCGATAGGTGGGTCGCGCGAGTAGTCTTCACAGATCATCCCGGCGACTCTTTCATAGTGACTGATAGCTGCATATTGGTGACTGAATCCACGAAGTATCACCTCAGTAGGCTCTTTGTGCACATATCTCTGCGTTGTCTCTCCATTCCCATCTGTGATAGTCAGGATACCGGAGTTCGAAACGTTCGGCTGGGATGTCGAGGCAGGGAACTTGGTTTTACGACTTGGGTTAGAGTCACGTTTTTGTTCCTGCGCGGCGAAGTATGCAGGAAATATCTTATCTGCAGCTGCTAACGTCGGGTCCTCCTTTTTCACTGCGGGTGTGCCAGATTTCGATCTTGATCGGCGTGTTGACTTTCCAAAGGAGCCAGTCTCTGCAACAGTTCGTCTCGAGCGACCAGCAAGAGGACTGTCAGGGCTGTTGATTAAGTCATTGAGAAGGCCGTCCATGTTTGATGTTATATCAAGTTTGGAGGAACAGTACTCACCCAAATTGCATGCCATATGGTCTCTGTACTCCATCTTGTCCTGTATATAGCTCCTCATCAGGCACGCCGTGAATGGGGAATGGCGGCATTTTATTCGTGCTTGTGCGATTGATTCGAACAAAGGCGTTTGCTGGAATGTAGATCTGCCTCGAACAATTCAGGCTATTGTACTCAAATGCTTGACTTCAATATAGTTTCTTGAATACAATAGCCGTATGTATACAGTTGCTCAGCACCGAGATATATAGCAGCGAGTGTCTGATGCGATGCAATGACTTAGTCTTCAAGTTAAATCATGAATTGACACAAGTCTTGGCGTAGTTTATCAATCCAGCAACAGACCCGTATTTTCTGGGCCAGGGTGAGCTCTTGAAAGACGACCTACAGCATCTTAACGTCATTTTGCTTGTGTAAAGATCATAACTTGTACACAACAGAAGAAGCCATTCAATCCATTCTACCTATTTTGAAGAGATCTTTCACGATGTTCAGCTTCGTAAGTCTCGCATTCAGGGAAGACACTTCCCAGCCGGAGCTCACTGTTGAAGCTCTGCGGGTAGCTAGTATTGAAGAGGAGCTGACAGCTCTTCACAGCACAAAACCATCGATGTAGTCACGCTCTTCCACAAAGCCAACTCTCCGGCCTCTATCCGTGTCCACACACTCCTGAAGCAACTATCAGCACAAGTTTGCGCGGCCGCAACCGAAGACCAAGCCAGTGATCACAGCGAGCAAACGAAGACCCAAAGATCACAATTCGAGCTCGACGTCACAGAAGAAGCTCCCACGGAAGATCAGCTGAGAAGCATGTTGGAGTATGTGGGCGTGAATAATGCGGGGAAGGTGATTAAGGGTGCGACAGACGAGCAGGATGCAATCAGAAAGTTGAGGTCCGACAAGAATGCTTTTGAGAGACCTTTTGTGAGTATCATGGACCAAAAGAATATGAAAGAGGATGATAGCTAACGTGTGGACAGACTGTGGATTGGAGCAATGGGAATGCAGTGGCGGGTGCCAATGAGTCAGAAATTTTGAAGCTGATTGAGGCTCTGCCTAAGAACAAGTAAATATGTCACAACTCAAAATGTAAGATATTGAAGCAAAGTGAGTCTCTTCTCTACTGATGTATCGGCTATGTTATTTGTGACCGTTGCTGCTCTGTTTGTAATCTTGTACCCGTGCATGCAAAAGCAATATTTGGAATCCATCAGAGCCAACTCGTAGTTGAGAGCGCAAAAACTTTCTACTTAATCTTCTGTTGATCCTGAATACATCGATCCCTAGATGCGGACATGAACTTTCATTGCTTGTACTTTCCCCTTCTGAACATGTGCGAGCCTGTAACTCGTTCGTACCTGCCTAGCAATCGCCTGCATTTGTGGCAACGACATCATGGCGTGAAGGGGAGAAGGAGCGAATTGCTAGGTTGTGCACCTTATGCAGACGTTGCAAGTGCAAACCCACCAAATTGGCATTCGTTATGCCCTTCGTACGAGAGGTAGGACCGCAATCGTGATATGGAGATTGTATCTGCTGCGGTCAGACACTGCCGCTTCCTACTCTCCTGCATCTTCTCAAACTAAACGACAGCGGACTAAATTTCCTTTGTTATTTAACTAATCATTCATTCATTCTGTCCACATGACCTGAGACCGGCTAAGCTCATCTTCACTATGGAAAAGAAGACCTCTACCCAACATCAGCCTTGTCTGAGGTCCCATTAATTTTGAGGCCTGCCAAGCAACGACGAGATGGTTAGATTGGTCTCGCTCCTTCCTTGCCTTCAAAACTACCAAACCACCAAGCTTCTTCATTTCTTTCGCCCACCAAATCCTACGCTGCTTTCTTTCAGAACATCAAAAAACACTTGCGCTGCTTTCTTGCGTTTCTGCATCTTCACGACTGCACGACTTTACGAGCACAAATACTCTTTCTTTCTGTACACTACTTCGTTTCACGTGTCCCCATATCAACAAGGCCACATTGCCGTGAGCCCGCTTTCACAATGGTGTCGTCGTATGTGAACTATCTTGTGCTTATTTTTCAAGCCAGTTCAGTCATGACTAACTTGTTGTAGAATGGCAATAGCTCCGCCGCAGCGGTTTCCACCTCAACCCAATGCTCAGTTCTCACACCACTCTGGGCCGGCCACTCCACAAGAAGCATATGGGTCTATCGCTTCGCGAATCCAGGTTGCTGTTGCCACACAATACGGCATTCCTGCTGCCTTCTTCAATGTCCCCAAGCAATCGCCCTGCAAGTTCTCTACCCTCAACTGCACAAAGGAGAAGCGGCCTCCCCTTCATCCTGCTCCACCTATGATCGTTCGAGCCGACCTGCCACTGGAGATCCACAGAAAGGCAGCAGAGCTTCGAGTTCAATTGCCTCAGGTCGCCCGTTCTGCTGAGAAGCCTGCGGACTGGCCTGATCTGTACAAGTACTATGATGCTCAGGACCTTCAGGTTGAAGGTAAGTCTTCCACCAATTTCCAATTATTCACAGATACAATTCCTGGAAACGCACAGCTGATTCAAGCATAGGACCGGTCTTCCTCTACTACGTGTTGAACGTCCTCCATAACGAAAACAAGATGCTCGACTACGAAGAGGAATTGGCTCGCTGCCAAAGTGTTCGGGATGAGTTGTTGAGAAATTGGGCTACACAGTGGGTCAGGTCGAACTGGGACAACGTGCGTCGTCTGGCATTTTTTAACGCACAGACATGCTAAATATTCGACAGATTAAATCACTTGCGCTTGATGCTGATCTCACCACCATGGTATCACTTCAAGAGAGACAGGAAACGTCCGACTGTACCCAAGCCGACTGGAGCATCATTCGACAGGCAATGAGCCACCAGTACAATGCCTACAAGGCTCGACAACAAGGCACTCATGCCCAGAATTATGCCAATGAACAAGAGCATGTCCAGCCTCGTCCCGTGCAGCCCATGGTCCAACGAGTAAGCTTCTCACTTCTCCTCAGGTCTCATTGTTCCAAAGTCTACGAGTCAATAAAGCCGTGGCTAATCAATGCAGTCCTCCCAGCAGCTCTCTTCTCAAAATGGGGTTGTCCAACACAACGACCAAGTCTCAAATGCCGCCATGTACTACGACAAGCCAAGTGGACGAATCCTGGACGATCATCGATTCCAGAACAATAATGGTCAGTCGTACGCCTACAGTCAAGATGTGTCACAAGGTCAGGAGTGGCAGTATGGCAGAGACCGTGGGTTCTCGAATCAGTCAAACGGCAACAGTCGCAACAACCGCCAGAACCAGCGCAACAATGGCGGTGGTAACAATAACAATGGCTTCACTGACCGTCACATGGAGCATCGCAATCATAAGGGCAATGAGCGTCAGTACAATAACAGCCATAACAACCGCAGCGGTCATTTTGATCGTCGTGCGATATCAGCCAACAACTCTTGGTCAAGCCCACAGCACAATATGAGTGCGAACCCCAAAGATATGCTCAGAAGATTTCATACTGACCTTCGACTAGGTCAAAATCAAGCTCCCACTCCCACCCCCGTCTATGTTTTGAACAATGCTGGTCAAGCTGGTGGTAGAACGGGCTATGACCAGCGCAATTTTACGGAGCCAGTTCGTCAGAACTACAGCAACGATGCACGAAACTCCCACAATCAGTGTTCCATGGGTGAGTAGATATTGCACCACCATCACATCTCTATATGCTGACATTTACTGTGCAGATATTCCCGCTGAAGATCCTCGTTGCGCATACTTCCCCGGAGATCCAAATGTAGAGGTTCACGCCAAGGGCATCAATTACTTCTATGAACCCACATCAAGAGGCGATGCAAAGATCGCAGACAACAAATCTCGTACAGTATATGTCGCAGGCAAGTCAAATTCTTATTCCTACTCTAGTCGCAGATTGCGTGCATTAAGCTAAGTCTCTTGCTTACAGGTGCTGCGATGCAAGCATTTCTCAGTCACGAGCTGAAGTATGTCATGGCTGAGTTTGGCCTGGTCGCATACATCAGCTGTTTGGACAATGGTTTTAGACGTTCACAGATAATAACTGCATTTGTTGTGTGAGTTGGCCTAACTACATAGGCAATCAATAGTGCTGATGTCTCTCCACAGGTTCATGCATCAGTGCTCAGCAGAACAACTACTGGAGCATTGCAAGACAAACAAAGTCAAGTTGTCATCAGGTCAGGAACTCAAGATTGACGTTCCAACTTTCAAGAAGAACAACTACAACGGAGCTGGTAAGTCTTGGATACTGACGAATAATAGAAGTGCTTAGCTGATTCGTTGACTAGGCGGTAACAATAGCTATTACTCTCAGGATAACCGCCAGTACCCCAGAAAGAGAGACTTTGGCAATAGAGGTAGAGCTGGTGAGTCCATAGATACTAACGGATGCTCCAAGTGCATAGCTGATGCGTCGATTAGGCAGTACCACTAGTTACTATTCTCAGGAGAGCCGTCAGTACCATGCACGTCAGACCTCAATGTCACAGCGGCAATATTACTCCTCGGATGGTCCTCGTTCGACTAGTCCTTTGCCCGAAAGCTTTCAACAACAACTAAGTCCCACACAAGGTGGCGTTACACAAAATCTCTATGGACAACTTAGTGACATCAATTCAAAGGCTGCGGAGCTGAACCAGAGATATGAGATGACCACGGGCATTCCTCAAAGTTCACCAGAGCGTACAGATACTGGTCCTTCCCGGAATGTCGAAAACATGACACCCTCGAAGATTAAGGGCAAGAGCAAGAGCAAGGGCAAGAGAACAGGTAGCTTCCGTCCAACACCAGCTGAGACTCCAGTCAAATCACCTTCTCAATCAGATCTGCAGACGCCCACGTTGATCGACATCACCAACAAAGAGCGTGCTCCTAAACCTGCAGCAATTGAAGCCGATAATGATCTCTCTGTCAAGCCTGCCAATGTTGAAGACCAGGATGTTCCAGAAGCTTTGGGAACTATGGATCCCAACAATGGTGTCGATCATCAGGTGGAAGCCGCCGCTCATGTGTTGGAAAAGGAGAACTCTCCCGCCAAGCAAATTTCCTCCAAGAAGAACTCACCGGCCAAGGAGAACAAGCCTCTATACTTGGATACCAATGTTTCTTCTAGATCGAAGCCTGCGTCCCTAGAAAACAGTCCCTCCAAGGATGATATATCACCTGCGGTTTTCTACACTGCACTTGAGAAGCCAGACGTCGCTCTAGATATGCCTCTGTCACCCACAGATAGTGCTCCTGGCAGTGATGGCACTATTGGTACTTCCACTAAACTTGCCAGGAAGCACAAGAGCAAGAAGGGCAAGAGGAGAGGTGCAATTCCGGAATTCTCTGATCCCTCTGCTTTTCATTCCATGCGCAAGGCTGACATGGCTGCTTCAGCTGCTCCTGTGCCAGTTGCTCCTGCTCCTGCTCCAGTTGCTCCTATGGTACGCGATCTTAAAGGACACATCGCGCCAGTGATCCCGCTAGCCATGGAGCGCCACCGATGATATGTCATGAGGATTAAGACAATGGTTGGAGCGTAATTTGATTGTAGATTGAGTTAGTCTTGTACACACATAATACTGTAAAAATAAACCTCCCCTTACGTGACGACGCAGATTCTCTCATCGAATGAGATAACACTTAACAGCAAGTTCGTTCAGCAAGTTCGTACACACACAAAATAACTGTGAGACCTTCCACATGAAGAACACAGATACTCATACTCACTGCTTGCTCTACTCTAGCAAATCATCATAAGTGGATTGTTCTGATATACTACTGTATGTGGACACTATCGGATGCGGTTTGAGGTTACCGAAACTCGTCTCGCTAACAACAGCCTGTACTCTAATATAAGTCCACTGAACTCATGATTCCTCTTGTGAAAATTAACTATACTTTGTAACCAATTGCTTAATTTTTTTGGAATTTCAAAGTTGGCATTTTCTGAGCTGCTATTGTGAAGTGTTTAACTTTTGCGAGTGACCAACTTCAGCAAACTTAAGTCGTACCCCAACAACTACTCAGCCCAAGACACCAGACGGAGAAGAAAAGAGCAAGAAGGCTGCTACTTCGCAAGCCATCAAACAAATGAATAAGAGCGAAGATGGCGATGAGAAGTCTACCCAATCAAGAAGATCTGGGAGGGTTAGAACCCATGTTGAGTCTCGGGCTAATCGCGTGCCCTCGCTTCGATGAAGTTCTGTCTTTCTCCTTGCTTCTTTGCCACGTCTGGAAGGATCTAATACGCTTCTTCTTGCCTATTGTACTTTTTCCTCATATACATCTTATAGTTTAATACTGACGCCTTACCTTTGAGTTATCGAGAGCAAAGACGAGAATGACAGTTATTTTGAGTTTTCATTTTCATTTTGACAGTTGCGTTATTATTTGTAGAAGGTTTAGATTTGACGTTGCTCGAAATGCGGTCTTGCCTTGGTGTATATTGTATTGATAGAGGGAGGGCGTTGGGCTGCGATTTGGGAGTTGAATAGACTTGGCGAAACTTGTTGCAAACTATCTACTCGCACGGATTCATTTGAGGTCCAGGCGGTTAATGACAACAAAGGGAGCTATCTGGCTAGCGGATCAACTATTCGATTATGCTGGTCCACACGTGACATTGTACGGTTCACTACTGTAAGTTGGTCATTCCAGTTTGAGAGAGTGTGTGCCGTTCGGTTGCTGTTATGCGAGCTTATATATAGTAGCTTGAGTTTAGTACCATGCCTATTGGGCCCATCAATATGAAACCTCCGTCATATTCACCTTATCCTTGTGGACTGATGGTATAAAGCAACTCACAAATGACACCCAAGGCTAATCATCCATAACTGTGAGATGATCCATGGCTCAGCACACAATTAGAGAACCACAGTCCACTCGCAGACTCGCGTGTGTCAAGACTCTACCGCTCTCATCTTTGCCATCAGACTTCATGCCGAACATCTCACCTGTTTCTATTGTTAGTATATATTCGTGTTGCTCTACTTCCGCAATCTGAGACATCTCCTGGGGGCTAGGGAAAAAAAGGATCTATTAGAGTTCTTCAAGATAGTACTATCCGGCGAACGCTAGGCCAAAGACTCGCAGAAAGTCGTGACTTCACATGTGTCCTGGGAGACCTGCGGGATGAGAGGGTAAATCTTGTAGAAGCTATGCTTGAGAAGAGCGGCACTGGCGAGACCTTCTCTGCTGATTAGCTTATCGAATCTATTGCACATTATAAGATGGGAGCTCGTAGGAGGTAAGGCATTAGAAGGAGAGAAGGGGGAGTGACGAACCTGAAAATTGCAGTCGGGAACCACAGGCTTGCTGGGAGTCACAACAGGGGCAACAGCGGTAGAGATCTGAAGGGCAATGGTATTACTTGGATGGGAGCCAGGTGCTATAGAATCGGCATTTCCGAGAGTAACAGTTGGGAAAGATGCAGGTGGCAAATTGTCGACAACTTTGGCCTTGAGCACATGGGAGGACGACGACTAGAGGAGAATGACAATGCAATGCAGTGCTTTTGGGAAAACATTTTGAATTTCTCGTGCTTTTACATAGAATGTACAGGAATTGGTTTTGGTGTTGACTGGATTTGGCATCATTACTTATAAGGGTGGTCCCAGAATTATATAGTAGTGTCATAGCTTCTTTGGAATCATAGTTGTCCCTGTTGCATTGACGTCGTTTTCCAATGCTTTCAGTGTTGCATATGATCTAGCGTGACGATACTGCCCAGTTATTGAAGTCTCAGATGGTATATATCTCGTGTTCTGTTGATTGAGATTATAGATTGAGCACCCCATATTGATGTGTGTTGAAACTCGAGGTAGGGGAAAAGATTCATGACTCGATGATATTCACGACTAGATGATATTCACGACTCAATGATAAATCACGTTAACTGTAAATTGTGCAAACTGCTTGATCCAGCTTCTCTATGGTGTTACACAAAGTGTGTCCAAAGTTGCCTCCAACATGCAAAGGATGCTGGCTGGCAAGCCTTGAACAGGCATTGGACGTACATGATTTGCCAGAAATTAAGGAAAGGAAGACCAATCATGTCTTTGTTAAGCCCCTTTCAATTAATAGCAGCAGCAGCAGAAGCAATATGCGTCAACATGGCAAAATCGCTTGGAGTTGAGTCCATTCTTTGTTCCGTAGAATCCATAAACCCTTGCATATGATCTCCACCATCAACGACAGACGATCCAAGAGTAGCCACCACTAGACCTGGCTCTTCACTTCCTCTGTACACACGACTATCAGCACAAGATTACGCACCCGACTCCAAGAGGCCTTCAAGTTGGAGGAGAATAACGTACTCGTTCTCCCCAGATGAAGCGTTTTGTCCGCTGCTAGTAGCCTCATCCAGTTCGCCCTCTTTGATATCCTTCCATGAGCATTTGGCGTGCTTTTTGGTGCAAGCTGAACATGCGGTGAGGTGCTTTGTACAATCAAATCGCAGCCGTCGACAACGATCGCACGGGGGATCAATCACGTCTCCCCTGGCTAGCTTTTCTATCTTTGCAGCCATGAGCACGCGATGGTGACTCTCGAAAGCATCTTCCGATGCTGTCGGAGGGTAAGAGACTCGTCGATTCTCGAAGTCTCCGTTGGAAGAATCTCCTCCATGTTTTTGTTTAGGCCGTGAGACGTGTGCAATTGAGCTTCGAAGACCATTTGCCATGAACTGTTCAAGAAGTTCTTGCTGGACCTTTGATATTTCATTACCAGGTTTCGGCGACTGATTGATGGCAGAAAAGGGCTGAGGTGAGAAAGTTCGCGGCTCCGCATTATCGGGTATAGCTAGCTCTGATCTCCTGGCTGCCACGGCTTTTTTTCTTCCCTGAAGATGGTAGTTGAGCTGGCGAGCTTTACTTGCCACTGCATCAGCCTTCTTAATGAGCATACCAAGTCGCGACTCCAAGATATTCAGGGTCCCCAGCTCTGCGATCTCATCTTCCGGGCTTGCGTGAGGTGGAATCATTCTCTCGGGTGCACCAGACATGATCAGTCTATAGTCATCTTCTGGAATCTCGAGTTGACCTCCTTTCATCCAAACTCGACACGTTTTCCCATGACTTGTGTCATTTAAGACGAAGTCAGATGGATTTGTCCTTGCGAACGTGACGATGTCAAGCCATGTGATGGGAGCTTGTTCTAGTCCGAACGAGCTCTGGAGGACTTTGATGGGACCATCGAAGATTTTCTCGAAGGACTTAAGGAGAAGTGGTCCAACGAGCTTCGCTCCGAGGTTTGCTGCTATGCTTTCTTGCCGTTGTAAAATACCTGCTGGAGTCAGCTAAACAATTCTGACCGTACTTGTCGACTGTCGCTGAGCGACAATTGACTGAATTCAGTGACTATGAAAGGCTACTCTTCCCTTCTCACACGGACTCAGACCAAGTGATTGACCGTTATTCTCGAAACTAGATTTTTCTCGCAAGGCAACTCCTAACTACCGGAAAATTACCAACTTTCATTGCTCCAACAAGAATTAGGAACTTTAGCTGGGCAGTTTTGATACCGACGCCTTCAATATGACAGAACTATTGAGACAACAGCAGCTTTAGTGAGATAGTAACCACTTGGTAATGGGTAATCAAACACACTTGGGGCAATTGATCAAAAGTATTTGCGTTCAGAGTCATGAAGCTTCGATTCCGTGCGAGAGTACTGGATGCGGCGGCATAAAGAAGAATATAAACACGTACCCTCATAATCATCAATCAAACCCAATACATCCCCAAAAGTGTCAGCATCACCTTCGATTAGCTTGAAAGTTGTGTTCTTCGTCTTCACAAGGTAGTTGATCTTTGTCACATCTCTCCCACCTGCATGCGAAGGAGTCGGCGGCGCAGGTCTCGTGATGGGATCATCCACCAAGGGAGACCGCTTGCGTTTTGCGCCTGGGTATTCTGGAGCCGGCGATGCCATCTTGATCAGTCAATAGCTTCAGATCAAGAGATTTCCCAGTACGTTGAGATCTGTGCGAATATTGCGTTCCGGGGGGAAGTAGCGGAGAGTACTTCTGCGCCGCCGCTGAGTCTTTAAAGGATTTCCTGAGCGCAGTAGAGGAGATAGCAGCGGTACCAACCGACAATAACTAGATTACAGACAGCTAAGAGAGTGGTAGAAGTGCCATTGAAATGGCATGGAGGAAGAGTTTGATTGATGGAGGATGAAGACGGACAAGTAGGAGGGGGCCGGAGGGGAAGGAAATCATGGTTGAACGCGCAGGCGGAAGCACGCTAACTTTTCCCGAACAGAGGGAGCGGGGTGGCGTTTGGGAGTGATTATCAACACTTGATTCGGGCGTTTGTAGATGCAGCATGGGACATCGTATGCTGCTACCATCTGTAGCTATGAGGCTGTGCTGCAGACATTGGATCTGTCAGTGACCTAGGTAATTCCTACCTATTGCTAGCCGGCGCTTTCGATGCAGGAGATTTTGCTGAAGTATGTTTCGACCAATCAAAACTTGAGAAGAAAACGACAACATCAAGGCTAATAGATAGGTATGTATATGTATGTGAGAACGGAACATATATGTATATACACACAATTCACTACGTAAACTAGCGAAATAGCTCGCAAAATATGCCCGAGCCTCTGCACGCCAACAACATACTCGCCCCCGCAAGGCTGAACTTCACAGCACAAGGTTGCACACCAAAAGCTCCCCAAAAATACCCTCTCTACACATCTCAATCCACGCATATAGATCAGCAGATGTCAGAACAACGCGGCGGACATCGAGGTGGTGGGCGTGGAGGAGGTAGAGGAGGCGGCGGAGGAGGCCATCATGAGAGAGGCCATGGAGGACATGGAGGAGGGCGAGGGGGAGGTGCTGCGGGGACTGGTGAGCGGCCGAAGGTATGTCGAGCTTCTCCTACAATCCGTCTACAATACGCATGCTGGTAGGAGAAGATATGGGCCAGGATGGCAGAGCAGCAGATGAGTGGTAGTGGGAAGAGCAAGAGATACCCAGGCTAACAACCAGAACAGAAAGAAAACATCCTCGATCTAGGCAAATACATGGACAAGAAGATCAACGTCAAATTCACCGGCGGGCGAGAAGTTACGGGCACACTGAAAGGCTACGATGCCCTTATGAACTTGGTTCTGGATGATGTTGAGGAGCTGTTACAAGGTATGCAACTGATAGGCGAGGGATTAAGGGATGCGAAGTCGATGAGGGGACAAGAAACTAATGGTGAGATACAGATGGTGAAGGCAACACATCGTCAAGAACACTAGGATTGGTGGTGGTGAGAGGAACACTGTTAGTGCTGGTTAGTCCGTGCGATGGGAGCGAGGAAATTGCGAATCCGTTCTTGGCGCCGCAGGAAGATGAGTGAGCATAGGCCATAGGGCCAGTTGGGCGAAATAAGTATCATACGCAGCGCAAGAAGCAGAGATTACTGCGCGTCTATGTGGGGTGGTTGGAAACGTTAGATACATACACTGTAGTGTGAGATGCAGGTATGCATTGAGCAAATCCATATCAAAATTTAAGACTCGTCGATTTGAGCATTACAAAGACTGATGGCTTATTTTTGATGTTGTTTTTGATTGCTTGGGCTTCAGTATATCAACGCTATGAACGTATATCTGCATGGTCTTCTATTCACATCCTATACTCTTCACTCTCTTCACACTCTCTCCACCTCTCTCTTTTTGTTGCCATCTCGGGCAGTCCGATATCCAAGATCCATTATCAGTATCGTCGCTGCCCTTTCTGCAGATCCGCGAACGCCGAAGCTACACGCGTATTCAGCTCCTTGTATGTGACAACATACACACTCTGCTCGTCACGACTGCTTAGCCTGACTTTCTCTTCTGATGCTGCATCTAGCTTGTTCATACAGCGGATCATATGACCCAGATCCAACACTGGCTTCCCTTCTGCATCAATTTGATGGAAAATGTAATCTCTAAATAGGCTCAGAATATAGTATTTTCCATGCGTGCCCCATTCACGATCAGTAGCATGCTCCGGACGATCGATGATGCTGTTAAGCTTGGCCATTAGTCGAACAAGTCTTCCATTCTCGAGTTCACGTGCGAGCTCTGAGTTCTGCGCGTCTACGGCATGCTGTGCACTGTCCATGGTGGACATGATGTGTGGCATGATATTGATTAATAAGTAGTCGACGTTCTTGGCGCCTGGAGTATCCTCTGGAGATACCAGCCACGAAACGACGTTTCTCAGCTCCTCGTGATAGGTACGACCGAATAATCTGAACAAAATTTGTCAGCAGATTCAGCATGTACAGAGATCTTTTCACTCACTCGATAGAAGCATTGCTTGCCGCCATCCGAGGTGTTAAGTCATTGATCCCGAGTCCGAGTATCAAACGACCCAAATTTGTGAGATCATCTCTTTGGATCTCTGCCAGAGGCCGTTGCTCGTCGAACTTCAGGACATCCAATACGGCACAAGCGCTGAGCCGGATTCGGTTTTTGTCTGTCAAAATAATCTTTCCAGGGTCCAGACACCTGATAGCAAGGCCGGCAGCATGTACGCATTTCAAAGCAGATGCAATCTGCACAATATAGCTCCACAAGACGGATTCCTGAACGGCAGTCGATACGGGGCGTCCATATCGGTTCGTAGCAGGTGAGTGGTGATCGGTCAAGGTCTTTGCTAGTGGAAAATAGTCCGTGACGAATATCAGCGAGCCGTCGCGACTGAATTCATGGGTGGTAAAAGCTTCTATCACAGATGCTATATTGGGATGGTCAATTTTTTTCCACGGCAGTATTTGACGAATGGCACTCTCGTTCGTAAGCCGATATTCTATGGCATGTTAGATGGAAGGACAGTATCTCGATGAAACGCGTACCATGCAGTCGGCGTAAGCAGTAGGCCTTCCCGTTCTTGCTTGACGTCGCTCTGTAAACCCAGCCAAGATAACCCAAAGATGGGGCGGTCTTCACCTGTGCATTAGTATCAATCAATGGCAGCAGTGTATGATATTGTCCGACCGCCAGAGGAAGATTGGAGTCTAAAAAAAACTGTTAGCAACAACTACGCAACAAGTCTGTGGATGTTCACTTGGTATGGTTTGGAGAGTGGCGGCAGTCTTTCTCTGCAGATCTTCTCTGATCTTTTCTGGCATGAAAAAATAGTGAACATGTTTCTGATATGGGAGAAGATCCTCCCGATGAGGCCCAATTGGAGCGTATAAATGATAGTTCGGCTAAACAGATTAACATTGTATCACTGTGCAGCATACCAATACTCACAAATAATGCTGTAGGTGCTGATTGGCTGTACTGGTTTGGAAATTGTTGGTAACCAACCCCATTAGTAGGGATATTGGTAGTATCTTGTAATGCATTATACTGCGTCTCGTTGATGACCTGTGTCATAGGACCCATACTGAAAGGGTCGGCATATTGCTGAGAGTCGTAAGTCACACCGTTAGTTACCTTTGACAAGTTAGTATTCTGATCGACATATTTGCAATTCTATCATCAGAGGCAGCGCAAATCTACACATGACTCACATCTTGACTGAAGCCATAATCTCCAGGGATGAAATCCTTAATCTCTGCAGGGTTGAACATCTGGGGTTCTAGCTCTGGCTCTTGCTGAGGGACAGGAGTTACGGCGCCTAGTACGAGTTAGTCAGAGGTCAGGTCAAGAGTGGTGCTCAGCACGTACCACTAGCATGTCGTGGAGTGAAAGAAGACGCTGCTGCTGCCAGCTGCGATGTGAAGGACGAAGTTTTTGGCGCAGCCGGGAGCTGTGGATTGAAGGCGGGAGAGTCGACGTTCAGACTTTTTTTGCTTTCAAAGACGATGTTAGCAATGCGCGCGTATTGCTTTCTTTGGAAAAAATAATTGGGCTCTGCCATTCGCTTTGCGAAGTGTAATATCCCAGGCATCCACGAAGTCTTCAGCATGCGCAACCACTTCAACATCCGCAGTGTCTTAGGGGTAACAATCAAGATATTCCACAGAAAAGGATAGCGGTAACGATGTGTTCGGCACTTCGAGAACGGCGCCAGAGGCAAAGTAGCATCGAAGAAGTACACCAGCGGTCGCACCTGCCACCAAGAGAACTACCTCTGAGGAACATCGACCCAACACATTGGCTATTGATCTGAGTGTAACTTCCTGGGAAATGCATTCCCACGTCTAGAATGTACGAGTGGTAGAGCTTGTGGTCTGGCAAATCATTGGTGGTCGGAGGTCGACTCCTCAGCTACATCTTATCTTGGCCTGCCCATTGTCTGAACATGTAGCATATGAAAACTGCCCACATGGAGGAAGCTACAGAGATTGCTACAAGATATACCAGATGGGAATGTCGAATATCTGAAGATTGCAGAATTAACAATATAGAGGCACTCACGGATCAGGTTGTGTGGACGCATTCTTGTTCGGATCATGACTGAAGGCACATCCTTGATCCTCGTACCGACAATGGCCATATATGAGCACATTTCTGCAGAGTGTATCCTTCGCATGTTCTTGGTTCCGTCAGCCGCTACTCCATCAATCCGAGCCTTTTGTGCCATATCACCTACCACGTCCTTTGGGCCTTGGAGAGCTGGTAGGCTTTCGCAATTCCGGCTGGAATCTGGTTGCTGCCATTGTACTCGTTCTTGACCAACTTTTATCTGCCTCGCCCCGATAACACGTTACGGGGCCTGATGGTGAAGTCAGCAGTGATCAGAAGCGTGCTGAGCAATTGAAGACTCGGCGTATGTTTGCAATGATTGATTGTCCCTCAGTCTTTTCCGGTTGCACACGCTGTGCATTTGCTTGCTTGCTTGCTTGTGCCGAAGTGCTGTACTTACTGAAACCTGAAGGACATTTCTTGACGCGATCGAGTAGGATGTTGTTACTAGCGTAGAAGATAAAGAATAGATACGAGAAGATAGGGGTTGCAGTCAAGCCAGACAACGACGTACTAACCGTTAGATATCCATACTCGGGTAAGGTTTCTTTGTTCTCTGTATATAAACGGTCGTGGTGGTGTTGGAGTAAGGTAAGGTAAGGCTACTTAAAACAGGGCTGGCTACGGGGGCATATAGATCGTGGGGATGACAATGATCCACAACAGCTTGACGCTAGCAATACAGCCGTCATCCTAGCCACCACAGAAAGGTACGCAGATACGTTCCGTGTGCAATTTCACTTTACAGAACTTGATCTTCTGGTAAACGTTCACTCGCCCTGACTCTTCAGCTTCTGACCATACGACTTGAAATGCAAATATAACACTAGTTATCGTCTAAGGACAGATCACCAAAAAGATGGCTAGCCCCGAGATCGAAATTGCACAGCTCTCAGAAGAGCAGCAGCAAGCTCTGCAGCAGTTTATCTCTGTAACAGATCTAGAGCCCGCCACCGCCGTGCCTATACTACAACGATCCCATTGGAATGTGCCAGTATGTTACACGGGTTTGTCCTTTGCATGTCTCGGAAATGCTGAATTTTACTTTAGATTGCGATTGCAAAGTTCTTCGACGGCGAAAGTGTTGATTCAGTCGCAGAAGATCTTGCGGCACAAAATGTACCTCCTCCACGTGTTGCGCGACAAGAGAACCTTCAAGACAGTTTCCTCTCTGGGAGTTCGGCTTCTAGTAGATCTGGACCTCAAAACGACGACGCGCCTCGGATCGTACCACAGCCAGATAATCAGATCGCTACGCGGCCGAATTTCATCATAGGCTTGATCTTCGCCCCATTCAGTCTTGCCTATAGGCTCATCAGCTTGGCATTTGGCTTTATATCCTACTTTCTACCTTTTCTTCCTCGGACATTCAGACCGAACCTCACAGCAGGTACTACACGACAAGCGAATATAAGTGGCAGGCGGGCACTGAAGCCAAGAGATGCAGCGGCGAGACTGAAGCGTGAGATAGAGGAGGAATATGGCGGGAACACGGTGCCATTCTACGAGGGTGGATATGCCCAGGCATTGGATATTGCGAAGAATGATCTCAAGTTTTTACTGGTGCTCCTTACATCTCCCGAACACGACGATACATCATCCTGGATCCGAGAGGCTCTGCTTTCAGGCGAGGTTCAGTCCTTTATAAGCAATCCTGCAAACGAGATCATACTTTGGGCCGGAGACGTGAGAGATTCGGAAGCATATCAGGTCTCGAGTGCCTTGAAATGCAGCAAATTTCCTTTCACAGCGTTGATAGCACATACACCACAACAGAGCACTACGTCTATGTCGGTACTCACCCGCCTGACTGGACCGATGCCAGCTACTACATATATCGCCAAGCTACAAACAGCGATTACAACACATTCAGAGCAACTCAGAACTGTCCGAGAGACACGGAATGCTCAGAACTTTGAAAGAAACTTACGACAAGAGCAGGATTCTGCATATGAAAGATCGCTAGCACAAGACAGAGAACGTGCTAGACTGAAGAAAGAAGCCAAGGCACAAGCAGCCGCGGAAGAGAAACGAGCGAAAGATGCTGCTGAGGCTGCAGCCAATCTTATTGAGAAGAGAAATCAGTGGCGACAATGGCGAGCCAGGAACGTGATCCCGGAACCGAGTGCAGACTTACCGGATGTGGTGAGAATAGCTCTCAAGCTCCCCGAAGCTGCCAGGATCATACGCAGATTCCCATCAAATTCCGGAATTGAGGAGTTGTATGCATTCACGGAATGCTATGAGATATTACACCACGGTTCGTTGGACAATACTGCTGTCAAGCCTGATGGCTACGAACACAAATTCGACTTCCGTCTGGTATCGACATTACCTAGAGTGGTCTACGATCCATCTGATGTGGGTACAATCGCCGAAAGGATCGGCAAGAGTGGTAACCTGATTGTCGAAACCATTTTAGATGAAGATGACGATGAGTAGAATATACATTTCCAAAGGAGGCAATATTAATGTCTCAAGCGACAACAGACATTTCGACAGTGACACCTGCGTGGGGATGATGGATCACTGGGTGCAACTTTGAAGACTAGCGTGATGGCATATGATGGCTCTTCACAGTTGAGGAAGCATGATACAATAACCTTGTAATGCATACTTCATATCCCCATTCCCCAGTCCATTTTCAACAGCCCATTTTTCAGCTTCCATGATTCTCCATTAGCCCTCTTTCTCTTGCACAACTTCTTCACCTTCTCAAAGAAGGAACCGCATTTCTCTATCAGTGTCTGCAATCGGTGTCAGCAATACGATTTCATGATTGCCTACCTGCTTCCAGGGGCGTAGCAATATCGTTCCCCCTTCCCTATAACTACCTACTGTGATGTAGACAACTGGCTATGTTTCACAACTACAAATACTTCTCATTCTCTCATTACTCTCTCTCCTCTCTATCTCACCTCCATCCCATCTAATTAGGCAAAGCCAAGATCCTCCTCCACTCACCAACCTGGCCCGTCCTCTTCGATACCCACCGCGCAGCGCTGCACGACACCTTCACAACAGCTCCCGCACCCTACCAGTCCATCGAACACGTCGGCTCGGCTTCCGTCCCAGGGTTGGCCGTTCTTGGATAACGATATAGTGGTTGCGCCGCAGCAGTTGCCCGCGGTCAGGAAGGCGATGAGTGATGCGTGTTATCTGTATCAGGGCGAATGTGATGTCCAGCCGCGGTATCAGTTTTAGCAGCCAGGGTTTGGGGCGAAGGATGCTCTTTTTGGTGGGTTTTCTATCACTTGGTTTGGAGAGGAAGGGGAGAAAGGGCATGGGGGAAGTAGTAGGGCGAAGAAGAAGAAAGAGGCTGATGAGATCTGGCATACTTGGAGAAGGTCATGGTGAGTGCGAGGAGATGAGATGGAATACGTATGTGATGATTCAGGAGTGCAGTCAGCTGCGGCAATCATCGTAGGTCTGTCATTTTTAACCCCACTCCAGCATATCACAGCCATCACAGCCACCATATCAGATCAGAGATGGAAGCTAAGGCGTGAATCAATAGTGGATTTTGAGTGCACTTTAATGGAGAACGCTGAGCTGCGTGAAGAGTACGGGAAATTCAAGGTATGTCAAGTGCCCCTGCGGTGCTGCAAATGCGATCTGGAAGTGCAATAGTCTATGGTTCGTAGATGGAGCTGTCAGAAAGGGAGTGGGAGAACATGGGACAGTATAGCGGTGCGAAAGTGTCTATTTTGAGGATCTTGGGTGTGGCGGGGTGGACGGACGAAGACTTTGAACGCAGTAGTGGTACAGCGCCCGTGTAGAGTTAGCGACTACTCATGTGTTGGTTTGAAGAAGCTGCTTGCACCATAGCTTCAGTTCCTGTATGATGTAGAGGCCGAGCTTTCAAGAGCTCCAGTTCCGATCAGTCACAAGGTGGTAACAGTTCAGGGCATATGTTGATATTGATGTCCCGAATTCTGACCTCTACAGCATACATGAATTGTCTTTTATAGTAGCATCCCGAGATTCATCGGTCAAAATATCATAATATTGCTCTACCAAATAGCTGGACACCCACCGTCCGAGTTCTACTTGTACCTGGTCTAGACGCACTCAATAGTCAACTTGTGATGTAAGCGGTTTTCAATATATAGGAGCATGCTTCTGATTATGTCTTCTCTAGGACGCTTAGATACTTCTTATACCGAAGATGCGAGCTATATCAGGCGGGATTCGCCGCAAGGCTACCGAGCTCTGCGAAATCCAACGTGTCTCCGAACGTATCATCATAGATTTGGAATATGAGTTCCTTGACATCCTCCTTGCCTATACTTCATCTTGTTGCGATATGCGACCCTTCTGTGCAACGTCCAGTGCAATTCCGTGGATTCATATTCCACGTCCCATGATGTGTTGTACAGGAAACGCTCGCCGGTTTTTGTTCCCAGATCGAAGCTAAAGGTGCTGAGTTGATACCTTAACAAGGAAGAATCCGGTATATGATGGTGCGCCCTGATTTGCGCGTATACATCTGACACTCTTATTGCCTCTCCTCCCAGATCTTGATGATAGCCAAAGCCGTTCCCTCCACTATGATCTGATGCTCCTCTTCATGTATCCTCTCCGTCAACTCATCTAGCATCTCCCCCTTCTGGATCTGTATCTCTCGCACTAATATCGGCGTTCCACGATCCACCTCACTGATCACATAATGTATCATGATCCCCGTCCTATCTTTCTCCAGCTTCCCATCCCGGAAATCGTTGTATGCGCGCTCAATAGCATTGACACCATCATACATGCCCGGAAGCGCTGGGTGCAGATTTATTACCGGGACCTTCTTCGCGCTCAATGGCTCCAGGAAAGACGGCGCAAGAATGTGCATCCAGCCTGCACAAACGACCAGATCAGGCCCATCTGCCATAACGAAGTCTGCGAGGTCGGCATCGTATTTCTGGCGTCCTTGTTGTTGGATTGCAGGATCTTTCTCGCCTGCTGGGAGGTATTTCCCTGCTACTAGATTGTGGTATAAGGTCGGTATCGAGGCTTTTTCGGCGCGGCTGATGCCAAAGGCTTGCTTTCGATTCGAGATTACGCGGACAATCTTCAGATGTGGCATAGTAGTTGTCGAGGCGTCGATCAGAGCCTGCAGGTTGGAGCCATTGCCTGATATCAGGATAGTGATCTTGGTAAGTGGTGGGTTGTGCATCTTGTGGATTCCTAGCGTAGGCAGCTTTGACTTGTCTTGCGCGGCTTCTGCTAAATTTGGTAGATCGTAGGCGAGACTTAGTTTGGTATATTGCGGAATTGTAGGTATCATTTGTTCTTGAATCCAGGCCCCGTATGGGATGTCTTGTGGAGGTAGTAATTTGAGACTTTGGACTTGTCGAGCTTGTTCAGTGAATACACAAATTTGGTGGGCTGGCGGGGTCAGTGTCCCCCCTAGTGGAGACAATAAGTTCTTCTGGCTAATGAGAAGCACTTAGGCGGGATCGTTCAAGTTGGTCTTCTGCTCTTTTACTGTATCTTTCTGGCGAACTTCAAGACTAGAGTATCTGGAGGTACTTCCCATGAGTTCTAAGGCGTAGTTACAAGTAACTTGTTGCACGAAGGATACAACAGCTTCAAGTTCAAAGCCCTGTCAGGAAGGAATTTGCTTATGAAGGGTTAGCGTGCCAAGGACTACAACCTAATTACCTACCTAGGCCACTGCTGGCAGAGCAATTGAAGTGTCCGTCCAGAATCCCTAAGTAAGCCTGTGTGAAAGCTATGAAGCTGCAGCTATCGCAAAGAATATAACATGGCTTATTCATCGGCAGTATCGTCAGTCTACATTCAGAGTTCAGAATGATGAATGGAACGAGCAGCTTTTAGCTGAGTGAAACACGCAGGATACAAACTCTTTCGCGCCCGCCTAAGAACTCACAGACTTGCCTTTGTCAACTAATGAGTCACTGTGGATCTCATTTACATAGACACCAACCCGGCGAAGCCATTTGACGAGCACAAGATCTCGAAGGTACTGAGCAACTTTCTAGAGCCCAGCAACCCAGCACCAGCTGTTGGCACTACATCTCACCTGGTTGATCATCTGTTGCTATCCAACCGCATAGAACCTGCATATAAGCTCATCTGTTTCTTGTACAAATGCGCGGGTAAGATTTCCTCTCGAGAGACACCGTTCATAATCCGCACTTCCATGGTCTCAACCGTTGATGTATTTCTCGAAAGTGCACCAAGCAACTCATCCCCGTCCAGATGGAGCCCATCCCACCCGTCTGCTTCTACAGGGCCTCGCTAAAGCTCAGTTGGGAAATATCGGGAAGAATGTCGCACATGGTGGATGGAGCAGCATTGTAAGCTACCAGAACCCGGAGGTCTTCCTATCTGGCGTAGATCAGATGGCCTAGCGATGTTAGCCATGTGTTGTCGCCTTCTAGCGAAGAACAAAATGTATCCCGAATATGAGAGCAAAGCAATCGGTGTTTACCCGTCCTGAGAGGGTATGGAAGAAGCTCTCGAGGCTGCGAAGTAGCTGCTTGCATTGCCAAAGCCTACTGTTCGTGGAAATGGTTACCATCTCGATCCGATGGCACCAAGACGACATTCGAGCTTACTGTACAGGAGATTGGCTGTTGAGCTTGCCATTGGAATGGATGAGCTGGAGACTGCAGCGGCGATCATGAGTGAGTCTAGTGTCTAAAGACTATATGTTGTTACCTGTGATATATGATGTGCTGCATTTATTGGCCAAGCTGGAAAGAAATGCAACCCATTCTACATAGAAGAGAACCATGCGGCCGCTATGGTTCAGCAACTGATTATCAACCATCGAGCTTCGAGCAAGGAAGGGTCAAGGCTGGCATCAGGGAGGGTGGGCTGGAGGGAGATTCTGGACAGACTTGCTCAAGACGCTTGGAAAGTGAACGAAGAGGAGTACTTGTTCCAGTGCATTACTTGCGCGGAGGACATTCTACACGTACCGTCATCTGAGAAGGAGATCAAATCTGCCGAGAACAAGTCGTACCATTACCCCCGGGCTTCAAGGAGATGGTTAAGGTTGCGAATGGTTAAGCTAGACAATAACCCTAGTCATAGGCTGCTGACATGTCCCCAGGTTACAAGGCGTATATCGTCTCTTCGCCGATGTTATCTACGGAACCAACAACATCAGCCATAACGATGACGAAGGCGACCTAGTTCATTATAGACTCGAACGTATGAATAGCCAGTTTAGTGAAGGGTTCTCTATCGTCGAAATACAGACAGCTTGTGAGAATGCTGACGGGTTTCATTATCACTACGTACCTCCGGAAGCTGGAATAACGGGCATAGATGGCAAGGAACTACGGGAAAGAGCGTATGTGTACTGGAACAGCGCCCCATGGCGCGGAGAAGATGGACTATACGACTCGATTCGCGACTGGGTGGCAAGTCTCGTTGAGCATGTCGAGGATATGGCTGAGACGGGTGAGAAGGTTTAAATTCTAATGAACACCCTAATGTTGGAAGATCAATGAGCTGGTATATCAGCCACTCGACCTCCAATTGACGGCATTGGAAACACTCTCACGAGACTCACGCTTTTGTAACACTGCTTGCTGCGTGGTCCTGAAGGGTATTGGAAGAAGCAAGGAACGAACCGGCTCTTGGAAAATGTTTTTGTATTTTATTCCGATGGATCCACGTCGTATAACGTGGTTTATCAGTGAGTCGCGCCCTTTTCCTTGGCGTAGAACTTCTAAAACACCTAATATCTGTGATTAAATCAATTGAATTTTTATAAGTTAAATTCTGAAGAGCTATATATATCTTGTTCTATCGTACAAGTTCGTGCGTTATGGCCAGTTTCTCCACAAGTGCCACAGCGCCTTTTGGACGGTTGTCCCTCGACTCGATTTTCCCCCTCCGCACATAAGTCGCGTCGAACCTGCTCATCTACTTCTTGCTGAGATAAAACATCGTGTGCATTCTCTACCGTAAGTGCACCCCCTGCCCGGATACGGTTCTTTTTAGCCCTACGACGCTTGCTAAGCGCCTCATTTGCTACTCGAAGTATACGGATCTCCTCTGTCAAAAGGGTATTCTGGTGAGCAAATCGCTCTGTACCCTTCGCTAATGCTGCGACTGTCTCGAAAAGAGGAGTTGGCGAGCTTCGTAGATGACGTGCTATTCGACTTCGTACAAGAGTTGATTGCGAAAGAGCTTCTTTCGGGTTAGAAGGGGTCTGTGTCTCCCAAGGAAGGGAGGTGGCGGTCGAGGGTCGAGAAAGAGTTGGAGTCCGTAACCTTACATCAAGCTTTGAAATCACAGCTAACGGGTCAAAAGGCACTAGGCCAGCTCCACGAAATCCAGCTTGGGCATTCTGAACCGTCGTTGACTCGATAAGTGCTGCTTTAAATGCAAGGAAGAAACCGACCTTCGTGATATGGTTGATATGAGCCTTAATAAACACCTCAATTTGTCGACCGTATGCTCGTTTTAACACACTAAAACACCCAACGTCAAGTGGCTTGGTAAGATGGGACGAGTGAGGAGGCAGACAAAGAGGTATAATGTTGTGAGCCTTGCAATAATCTTGGAATTGGGCCGATTCGTGACCCTCGTGCCCGTCCAGTACAAGCATTCGGTGTGTGCCCTTCGCCCGAGTAGCAGTATGCCTATCGAAGTGTTTAATTCATTCGAGACCCGTCTCATTATTCGTCCATCCATTACTTGTCGGTTTAATAACCCAGTCGTCCGGGAGGTCGCCCTCAGGATACCAATTCGCGAGGTGGTTCTTCCCTTGAATCACCAAAAATGGAGGTAGTATCCAGCCCTCACCACTTGTACATACAATAGCCGTAGCCCATTTTCGATTACCTGGCTGGACTGCCTTGCCTCTGCCACGTCGATCGGCGCGTGTGACGACCATAGAAGCGCAAATAATACCCATCATAAACCCAGTCTCGTTAAAGTTGTAAAAATCACAGTCTAGAAGGCCATATTTCTCCCGCATATTCGCAACAAGTCGAAAACACGCATCTATAAGCTCGGAATCTTTGCATAAGGCCCTTTGAAAGTAGTAAACGTGATTAAAACGCGTCTTTAATTGTGGTTGTCGTTGTACGAATCGATGGGCCCAGAGCTTTCCTACGTGGTTTTTCCCTGGCGGTTTTAAAAGTTGATTGGCCATATCATCAACACCAGCAAGTCGGGGCGCAGATCCTCTTCAATTTAGATCAAGTATATATCGAATAAGTACCTCTTCTTCTATTTCGGCTAACACTTGCTGGCCGGCGTTCACTCAGAGTAGTATGGCCGTTCGTTCGCGTAGAGTGTAGAATATGGCACTTTATAGATCCGTGCGGCAGCGCGTATTTTGAGATTTTGTTCAATATCAAATAGCATCGATAGCTAGGATAATTTTCGCTTCTTGACTTTGGTTTTCCATAGCTGATTGTTGAAAAATCGCGTGTTGAAGTTAAGGGGGGGGGGGGAATGATGGGGGAGTGATCAGGGTCCTGATAAACCACGTTAAGGATTAGTGTAAAGAGAGTAAAAGCTTACCGATTATGTGAAGGAGTGGCATGCCAAATTTGATGGTTTTGTACGTATTATCAATGAGCATTACACCTTGGTTGGCTTGAGCAAGTTGGATTGACTGAGGGTAAGCAATGAAGAGGTGACGAGTCCGATTTGTAGCCGTTAAATTGATCTTGAAGTGCACTCCCTTGTCCTTGAGGTGCTGAAGTAAAGCGTCGTTTGCAGAGAGCCCACGCCTTTCCTTCCTTTTAACGGAGGCATTTAAATTGTATGTATTGTACGGTTGAAGGGAAGTAGTCATCATCTAGCGAAGACATGTGATTGCTTGGCCAGGCTTGATTCCGAGAAACATATTAACGTGGTTTATCAGCGAGTCGCGGATATCACCGAGTCGCGGAATTTTACTTGGCTTCTACCCTACCATCTTTTATACGCGTTTTTTCAACCATCATAAATGGAAAATCAAAAGCAAGAAGCAAGTATTATGCTTGCTATTGAAACAATCCAATCACCAAGAAAAATCACCCCCTGGGCTGCTGCAGATATTTATAGAGTGCCCGAATCAACGCTCCGCGATAGAATAGCCGGCCGAGCCCCTCGCTCCGAAACTCGACCTAATTGTCGCAAACTGAACGATATAGAGGAGGATACGATTATTCAGAATATAATCAGTCTGGACACCCGAGGATTTGCGCCCCGACTTGCTGGTGTGGAAGATATGGCTAATTTTATACTGGAATCTCGAGAGGGACGACGCGTCGGAAAGCTCTTGGGCCCATCGATTCGTACAACGACAACCACAATTAAAGACGCGTTTTAATCACGTTTACTACTTTCAAAGGGCCTTATGCAAAGATTCCGAGCTTATAGATGCGTGTTTTCGACTTGTTGCGAATATGCGGGAGAAATATGGCCTTCTAGACTGTGATTTTTACAACTTTAACGAGACTGGGTTTATGATGGGTATTATTTGCGCTTCTATGGTCGTCACACTCGCCGATCGACGTGGCAGAGGCAAGGCAGTCCAGCCAGGTAATCGAAAATGGGCTACGGCTATTGTATGTACAAGTGGTGAGGGCTGGATACTACCTCCATTTTTGGTGATTCAAGGGAAGAACCACCTCGCGAATTGGTATCCTGAGGGCGACCTCCCGGACGACTGGGTTATTAAACCGACAAGTAATGGATGGACGAATAATGAGACGGGTCTCGAATGAATTAAACACTTCGATAGGCATACTGCTACTCGGGCGAAGGGCACACACCGAATGCTTGTACTGGACGGGCACGAGAGTCACGAATCGGCCCAATTCCAAGATTATTGCAAGAGCCATAATATCATCACTCTTTCCTTGCCTCCTCACTCGCCTCATCTTACCCAGCCACTCGATGTAGGGTGTTTTAGTGTGTTAAAACGGGCACACAGTCGGCAAATCGAGACATTTATTAAGCGCATATCAACCATATCACTAAGATTGAGCTCTTGCCTTCAAAGCAGCTTTCAAAAAGTCAATAACTGCCGCAAAAGCTCAGGCTGGGTTCCACGGAGCTAGCCTAGTGCCTTTCGACCCTCAAACTGTTATTTCAGAGCTTGATTTTAGATTACAGACTCCATCTCCTCCTATATCTCCCCGGCCGACCTTGGATCTCCCAGACGCCTAATAACCCCACCGACGCCCTCTCGCAAACGACTATTGTGAAGAAAAAGATTGCCGGACCCCGGGGAAGCTCGCCAACTCCTCTTTCTGAGACAGTCCTTTCATTAGCGAAGGGCACATAGCAGTTAGCCCATGAGTTAACCCCTATGTCAGCTGAGATACGTACCCTTCGGACAGCAAATGACGAGCTTCTTAGCAGGCGTCGTCGGGCTAAAAAGAACCGTATCCGGGCAGGGGGTGCACTTACGGTAGAGAATGCACACGATGTTTTATCTCAGCAAGAAGTAGATGAGCAGGTTCGTCGCGACTTACGTGCGGAGAGGGAAAATCAGGCCGAGGGACAACCGTCTAAAAGGTGCTATGGCACTTGCGGAAATACTGGCCATAACGCACGAACTTGTCCTATAGAAGCAGAAACATCTAGCTTTTCAGAGGTCAACTTATAACAATTTAGATATTTTTATTGGAGTTACCATCGACTTTGAAGCTCCATGCCAAGGAAAAGTGACCAGGGTCCTGATAAACCATTTTATACTAATTAGTTATACAGATATTACAAGCTCAGGCATGACATTCTCAACTGGGTTTTGCTTCCTTCCAGGCGAAACAAAAGCAGAATTTGTTTAGGCTTTCCAATGTTTCCAAGGTGTTAGAATCAATCGTGCTATTATAGTTATGGACGGTGATCAAGCTCAAAGGAATGCGTCAGAAGTGGTGTTTCCACATACCCCTACGCTGCTCTGTACTTGGCATGTAAATCAATGTCTTTTTGCCAAGTGTAAAAGCATAGTTGGAGATGAGGACTGGTCAGATCATCGAAGGCTCTGTATAAGTTTTATCCAGAAACCCCCTTTCGAGCTCCAGAGCCAGCCACGTCGTCTTGCATTCAAAATCCCCTGAGCCTTTAGTAAGCAAGATCATTCCACCACAATAGGCCATTGATTAATCCCAAGTGATGAGCATAAAGACAAATCCTTTGTATGGCAAATGGACAGGGTATAGAAGCAATTGGGACGATTAACGTGCTCGATTTAGATGTCGATGGACAGACTTTGGCTTTCCGGAAGATGCATTGAGTAAGTGGCTGCCTATATCGCTGTAATGCACATGCAGCTCTCGCAGCAAATCTGGTCAGAACATATATCATCTACAACCACCTCTCCACCCCTTGATCATTGCTTTTCTTTACCTGCACTGAATCCTGACCATGACATCAGCATTTCAAGATGGTATTCCAAGAGAGTCAGCGCTCTGTTCTCCTTCTCTCCGTCTGCTTCCCACCGATGTATATCGACGAACGAGATACAAACTCAATTTTACACTCATCTTTTGAATGCAAACCAACTCTAGCAAAAAAAACTTCTTTTGCTTCCTGAAGTTATGTAGCATATCCGCTAGCGATATCTCGAGTTCACCTTTCTAATGTCTGAATACTACGACAGCCTGTCTGAAGCGATATGGTTTTCTACTTGGAAGCCTTTTCGCATTCATCGAGCCATGCTGGAGTATGTTTATGTAGGTATCCACCGCACCAACGAGTGTACTTGCAATCTCTAGCGCAGGCGCCGGCATTAGGACGGCATCACCCAATGCCACGCATCCACTATGGCATTAACAATGAACAGGCTACCATCCTGCCACTACTCTGCCCCGGCATATCTCCCCCCTCAAACCATTCCATCTTTCATACTGTTCTTAGTATGACTAAGATCTCCCTGCAAGAGTAGCTGAGGTTAAGTCCCTACCTTACCTCGTTGCTACCTGCTCTCTCCTATATCGCTGCATCTAGCGTCACGATACTAACCTACCTCCCTAAAAACCACGAATGTGAAAACTGGCGTCATCGCTAGTATTGATGTCTGCTACTGCCCTCACGAACATCTACCGTCTCTTCCCCCTTCATACTGACTATGGGCTTGCATATCAGGAATGAAGCAACAATCAACAAAGCTTTCTGATGTTTATACACTTCATTTCGCTCGCTATGCCATGTCGCTATACCACACTTCATTCTCGCTCCACTCGGCTCTCTCAACACGGGAAAGGAAAAAAAGACGAAAAGTGTAGAGTATGTGCAATCAGGATCGTGGATCAGGATCAGGATTAGGATCAGGATCAGGACTCGTCCTATAACACATTCCACACTTGACAACCCACCTGTATATATAGCTCGATTCTCAGAACTTTTCTCTCTTCGAGAATCTCTTATAGTCAAATCTATACTATATCCATCCCTTGACAAAAAGCAACGAAACGGAAGGTACGTATGTTTCTATGGTAATGCCCTTCCCTTGCATGATGCAAAATGCGTGTACTTGCGAAATCCCTCCCCGGCCACCCACCCGCAACAAAAAGAAGAAAAAAAAAGAAGAGAAATTCATCATTTCGGGAGCCTGTTCGCCAATGAAAGAAAAACACTTATGCTGAACAAGTCCACTCATCTGCCAAAAAAAAAAGGTAGACCACCACTCTCGTAGCTTTGGAGCGTCATCAAAACAGGCCGCCCGTATCGCGTGACTCTTCTTCTCCTCATCAACGCGCTTCGTTCCAGCATGCAGTAATCGTTTATTCGAGACCAGGCCCATTCTTCTTCTCTTCATGAACTGTTCACTGTACCGTAGTGTTGAGAGGCACAGCGTGGAGGGCTGGCTTCAAACTATCCTTCATCAGTCCGTTCTTCTTGCGCTCAAGAGCGTTTTTACACCATTCTGCCACTTCCTTGTCTTCGGTGCCATGCGTGTCGATAGTCAGACCCTCGCCACTTTCATCTTCGTCCTCTTCGGTAATTGCAGCAGGCTTGGAAAGCGGTGCTAGCCAGCCGTGCTGTAGGAGCATGGAGTAAGTTGGACGAAGTTTGGGGATTTTGTTGAGGCAGCCGTGCACGAAGTCGCGTGCGAGTGGGGAGAAACCTTCTTCTGGGAGATCGGGTGAATCGCCGTTAACGATTGCCTGAGTTATATTAGTAAGGATCCCACAACAAAATACAGATGGAAGGACTTACGCTGAGTTGCGAGAATATGTTATTGTAGGTCTCGGGAGGATATGGATATCGGCCCATCGCGCACTCAATGATACTAAGACCCAGTGACCAGATATCGGACTGAACACTGTAGGTACCTCCGCCAGCTCCTGCCTGTGATATGCCACCACCAGAGATTCGTTCTGGCGCCATGTAGGACTGACAACCGATGTTTGTCTTGGCGATACTGGCCACCAAGTTACCAGAGACACCGAAATCGCAAATCTTTACCTGGCCCCGGGTATTGACCAGGATGTTCGTCGGCTTGACATCTCTATGAATGATGTTGTGATCGTCCTTGAGCGTCTTGAGACCTTGTGTTGTAGCGTACGTGATCTTTCTCAGGACGTTTTCTGGTATTCCATCTCCGTAAATCTTGTCTATCGAGCCACCGTCCATGAATTCAATGCAAATATATACCGCACCCTCCTGGAAGAATGCTCCGTAGAAGTCGATGATGTAAGGTGATAAACATCGGTGCAAGATATCAAGCTCCATGATGATTGCAGCGAACTTGGCTTCGTCGAGTTCCAGGCGGATTTCCTTCATGGCCATAACAACGCCTGAAGTTCCCTTGGTGTTTGGCTCATACTCCTCAGCTGCGTCTGGAGAACTCAGTTTGTTTCCAGCCAATCCCATACCGACCTGTCTTATTCTCGGGCGAGAATGTCTGACCTTGTAGACCGTACCGTAATTGCCCTTTCCCAGCTCTTCCAGCGTGTCAACCTCGTTCAGTGAGATGTTGAAATTGCTTCCACTGGAGAAATCTATACCGTTCCCATGTATTTTGGCCTTGCCGGCAAAATTCAGAGTTCCTGTCTTGGTGTCGACGAACTTCGAATATTGGCTGAAAGCATTGCCCTCGGGTTCCTTGCTTGAGACTGGGCCGTCCTGAGAAGCTACAGGTGTTGAAGGAGGTAGCCCTCCTGGAAGCTTCATCCCACGTCTTGCACTCAGGCCACCGCCTGCCCTGGGCAATGTTGGCGCAGAGGCAACGCCCTGTGCTACCGGACGCATTCCTCCTGGTAGGCTCAGTCCTCCAGGTAGGCCAGGAACCGGTCCTGTCATTGCGACCGGACTGCTTGATCCCGCGCTCGCAGTAGATAACGAGGTTTCGGGATGAGGACGTGTTGGAGGTGTACCCCGTCTCGACAGATGGAACGCCTTCATTTTCTGCTCCATACTTTGCGGCATGTTTCGGCTCGATACATTGGAGTGATTCGTTGGTCGACGCGCACTGTTCAGCATGCCCAAAGGCGTTGAGGAAGAACTCATGGCATTCGGGGGGTCGGACGCCGAGCGTAGAGCAAGCAGACGCGGGGTGTTCGAAGCTGCTTCGTTGTCAGTCATTGCTTACTAGGGTCCAAGTTGCTAGAGTGCAGTAACACAGTGCTGGGTTACTCACTCTCGCCGGTCGGAGTTGGTTCTGGGGCTGCGGTCTGAGGTTCATCGGGTTTGGCAAAATATTTGGCATCAACTGAGGCCTTGGGCGCATCGGGTATGTTGCTGTTGCTAGGAGGACTAGCCATTGTGCAAGGACCTACCAGTAACTCAATCGCATGAGGGGGGTTTGTTGCAGCTGTAGAAGGATTGTCGAGGGTATATGAGGGCTTGGACCGAAATTGCAATGGTGGTTGCTCCTGTAAATTCGATATGTGAATGTGCCAGCCAGTCCTCGGCACAATTGTGCTTCCTTGTATGGTTTTTAGTAGTGGTTGGTGCCGATAGGATCTCCAATCGTAAAGCTTACAAACAATTTTAATTGTATAGCCGTTGTAAGGCAAAGTAGAATACGTTGCAGAGTTGTCGATAATGGGTGGTTGAGGGACGAAGTTTTGACAATGGGGCGAAAATTAGACCGGCTTGTTGCTGTAAAGCTATGACTGTTGATCCATTTACTTATTAGCAGAAGCTAACAACTGCCATATCGGTTAGTAGGCACTGAGAAGTGCACTTGGGAGATATAGCACTTACGAGGCCCCAAGGAAATGGCTTGGTTGAGGGGGGATTTGTTGCTGGTAGTACTCAACAAGGGTCAAGCGAATTGGCTGTCATTACATAATCTCACCACTTTCCAAACACCTTGATTTACATATCAACCACACTTTGACACGTAATTATGGTTCAACAATCTCGAAATACAACCTACAACTCACATGCGGGAAAGTCAAAGAGAAGCATAGAACATAACACACTGCGACGAGTACATTTCTTTGATGAATACGAAGAGAGAACCGATATCGCAACACTTGTAGAGATATGCGAAGATGTCGATATACCACGAACAGGCGCTAAATGGCTTGAAAACGAGCCGAGTTGGGATCGACGAGTATAAAAAGTACTCGCCCGAGGTCTCAGAAACTAGGAAGAAAGTCTAAGGTACCTAAGGGGCTTCGTAAATACCTTATAGACAACAAAAGCCCTGTACAAAATGCCTCTTGCCATCAACCGGAATTCCATAATATTGACGTTTCTCGGCGGCAATATACTGTCAAAATCAAGTAGTATACGGATAGCCGACGAGTCTGTTGGATGGCATATACGGGGAAGGTCTTTCAAGCAAAATAAAAGTGGTCGGGTCACTTTCAGCAAACGAATCGGCCGAAATCTCTAATCGGCTTTTGGGATACTGTCTACTTTATAGACGAACTCCATGTTGAAACGAGTCAAATCTGAGTTGGAAGACTCCTTTCAGAGCGTGGCCATTAGCTTAATCTATAAAATATTCAAGAACGGCCAGCTCTCGGCGGTTAAAACTACAGGCTGCGAGTCGACTGGTACGAGGAGTGCGAGAAACTAGAGTTTTACTCGGACGAAGAGGAGAAGACCGAGACTCCTAAGTATCGCCCGAAGCCTCGCAAGAGCAAGTAAGTATTAGAGGAGTGTAACAAGCATGTGGCCGAGTGGGAGGCTGGCAAGCCGAATAAAGTCAAGAAAACTCCGTAAGGAAATAGCATAACTCAAAAATACTACTCAGAGCGGCTATTACCAGTCTATATTCTAGCAGTACAAGACGCTAAAGCTCGAGATCCTTCTCGGAAATGGATACTACAAGAAGACGGCCATCCAAGTCACGGGATACAAGGACGAACTCATCGCACTGCTCGCGAGAATATTCCTAGTATTTGTACTACGTTGAAACGCGAGAACGATGTCGAGACAATTATACAGCCTGGTAACTCGCCCGATCTGGATACGATTGAAGGGTGTTGGTCGATTTTTAAGCAACGGATGCGATGTAGGCATTGGGATAAGTTAGATCAGCTTCGGGAGATATTACAGGACGAATGGAGTAAAATCACGATAGAAGAAATACGAGCAAGGATTTCTGAGATACCACAGCGTTGTAAGGACCTTGTAAAATATGAGGGAAAGCCTCTACGTAGTAACAAGTGGCATTTGTAGCTAAATAGTACTCCTTTCCGTTGTGACTACCTCTAGCTAGCAGGACTAAAGTACCTGACGAGCTAGTGGGTCAGACGGGCTAGTGGATCAGCAAACACCCTTCAAACTCATATTATTCAACCAATAATTCAAGTAGCTCACCTTCAGGTTTGACTGATATATTAATGCTTCAGACAAGCACAAGCAGTGTAGTCTAGTGATCTACAAACACTACACATCCGTGGAGCACGTGAGGGCCCAGGCTGGCTTGGCTGCTCAACAACTTGGATACTACCTTCTACCCTAATTTCTACTCCCTTCTGAGCTTCCTGGACCTCCCGAGTACTTAATACTGCTCCTTCACCTACACATGACTTTTAACTTTGCATCTTTTTCTTTACCATTCTAATTCGCAGCTCGTATCTTCTCGTTCTCAGCCGATAGGATTGTTGCACTTTGCATGGCCATTTGGCAATCCTTAATAAGCTGGTTTACAGTTTGAATGGCAGGGCTAGGAGAACTTTGTGAACGGCAGCGAATTATACTCTGAATTGTCTTGATCTGACGGTCAAGTTCCGCGATATTTTAAGAGGTTTCGGCAATCGAAGGGGCAATAGCACCTAGGGTGAGCCGGACAGGTGATGGTGTTTGTAGTTGAACATGTAGCCGTGATAATACTTCGTCAAGCTCCAAAGGGACTAGACCAGTTGCCTTAAATCCATTCTGAATTATACTTGAGCTGTATGCAGCTGCCCCAGCCTATAGATATAGCTCCAGAAAGTTGTCTTTATCAACGTGGTTAACGACAAAGTGGCTGTAACGTTCTGGGACTCCGGTTGGTATTTGGGCTGCGAACACTCAACTGATGTTCTCGATAGAAGCAACGTCGGGTTGGTATAGGAATAAAGAGGCAAGTATCAATCGGGTTAAATCAGGTGGAAGCGATTCCGTTATTAGCTGGGTAAACTGTGAGGTAAACAAAGCTATGGTAATTTGAGCACGAAGCTCTTAACTAAGGACACAGGCGGCTGGAGAGGTAGCTGGCACTGCCTCTCTGGTGAGCACCTGCTGTGTATACTCTTCTCATGGCCAGAGTCGAGGAAGACAGCTTGTG
>MU254027.1:0-35452 GCA_019669825.1 Calycina marina
CTCCCCATACCTTCCAAAACTTACTGCTGGGCCCGCCGCCCAGCGTGTCCTTCACACGTCGCTTTATGGGAACTTCCTGGCCTAGAATGACGTCTCCTATCTACGACTATTTACATAGACACCTCCAGGAGTGCTTTACTTATTTCTTTGACAGTGTGTCAGGCTCTTTGGCTGCCGCTTCCGCTAGCCATCTCGTGTCTCCGTACCTTCAGTCTCCCCCCAGCGCTCCATTTCGTCTCTTTGAACTCCATCGCAACTCCGAAACTGCCCGAGGAGACGCGTCTGTTCGATAAATCTAATTGCCTTTGTGACTAGTTTTGGCTCGTTTAAGATTGCCCTCAGGTCTATTCGTACTCCCCTCCCAAATATCCTTCGCTGCAGATCGTTGTATGTCCGACACCGCAGCAGGATGTGGTCCACAGTTTGCCGTCCTTCGCCGCAGTCGCATCCGGGGCCGTCGACTTCCGGCATTCTTCTCTTCCACAGGAAGTCTCTCAGCCCAATTTTCTCTGTGCGCATCTGGATGAGCAGAGCACTCTGCCACTTCTTTAGTCCATGGTGCAGTCGCAGGATCTTGTGTGATGGCTGCCAGGTATGCTTGAATGTGCTTCTTCCTCTCGTTTCCACTTTCCAACTGTTTGTCCATTCGGCTCTTGTTTGCCTCCTGACCCAGGTCTTCAAGGTTACTTGCAAATGATATGTCCTTGTCTGTATGGAGTTCTCGTTTCCCTGGCTAGCTCCTGCATTTTGTTTGGCTGCTCTCTTGGCCGCTCTGTCTGCGGCTTCGTTTCCCAAGATGCCCGTGTGGGCTGGCACCCATCTTAACTCGACTCGCGTCCCACGATCTCCTTGGAGTTTGTCTATGAGTTGTAACGCGTCAGCTACGACGTACGCGCCTGATCTGCCAGTTGGTTTCTGAAATGTCCGGATAGCTGCTTGGTTGTCTGTGAAGATGATCAGCCTGTCTTTCTTGTTTCCTCTCTCTACGTCTTCGTCTGCAATCTGAAGGGCCAGCTTGATGCCTTGTAGTTCTGCGGCATATACAGTTGATGTTTCACTGTCCCCCATGTACGCCAGTTTTGTACATCTAGTTAGGGGTGATACTGCTGCAGCTCCCACATGGTTGTTAATTCCGCTGCCGTTAGTGTAGACGAAGAGGCTATTCGAGGGATGCTTGAGGAGCTCCTTGTGTTGGGTTCTAGCCGTTTCGGCGCATGATGCTATCCTTACGATCGGTCCTTGCCACCATGATGGCACAAGAAATGGTGGGATAATCTCTTGGTCCTCAATCGACGCTCCGCGACGCTGACGAAGACGCCTGTACGTGTGTTCCAGAGGGCTCAGGTATGGTTCCTTTCTCCATCGGCTCCTCGTGGTCCGGAGGAGTTGGAAGCCTGCCAGGGTTGGCATTTTATCTGAGGAGAGAATCCTGCTGACAGTCTCGGCGCTTGTCTTCCAGATATGTTGTTCAATGGGAATAAGGTGGAGCTCTACATCCAAGGCTGGGCCTGACGTTGCTTTATATGCGCCTCCAATGATTCTACCCGCCTTCGCTTGAAGTATTTTGAGTGATTCAATGGTTTGTTTTGTGTAGCCTTCTCCACGCTCATGGGCGACAGACCACACGGAGCAGCCGTACATCATTTGGGGGATGACAACTGCTTGATAGATCTTCCTGAGTTCAGCAACTCGTATTCCCCAAGTAGAACCGGCTAGACTTGCTAGTGCACCAATATACTTCGATATCTTAACTTCAGGTTCTGGATGTGCTGTTTCCAGTTCAACGCCCCGATGTAACAACGTATGTGGTTATAGAGCTCTAGGAATCGCCACGTGACAGGAACTTCTAGAGCCTGCCTCGCGGTGGACAAAAAAAAGCGGCAGAGACTAGTCCGAAATGACGAAGTGCCAAACCACATCAAATCTCTACCAAAACACTACCTTTCGACATGAATTAATCACTTAAAAATGGCTCGAACTGGCCCCAGACGGAACCAGTGGACAGGTCCAGTACGGCAGGAAACACCCCCTGAACAGATAGACCCCGAAGACTCGACTGTTCGGCCTATAACGCGTCGAAAGCTAGATAATAATCAACATTATACACATTACGAGACACCGCAACGAGCAGCCGTACAATCAATTATGACGCTCCGATTATCGAATGATTAAAGGTCTATATGCAGAAAAGTGGCATAAAGAGTTGGAAGATATTGAAGAGACATCTGCCCGCCGGCATCATAGTAATACATCAAGGAAAGAGACTCGAGGTCGGAAGCAAATCCTCACAGATGAAGACATTCACCGAGCAGAGAGGTTAGTGTGGGATAATGGTTTCGAAGGACGTACTTCAACGTGGGAATCCCTTGTCGAAGAGCTCGAAATAAATTGTTCAACGAAGACATTACAACGTCGAATGAATCAGCTCGGCTGGCGCCATTGTGTTGCATGCCGGAAGTCTTTTCTCCTAACCTTGCGGAACGGAGAGAGAAATGGGCTATCGGCATGTTAGCTAAATATCCGAACCCAGAAGACTGGAATCTGGTACGCTTTTCAGACGAAGTGCATTTCTCTTTTGGCCTACAAGGTCTAATTTACATCCTTCATAAACCAGGCGAACGGAATTGTCCCTACTGTATCCAAGAGGTACAATCGAAGACAAAGAAAAAGGTTGGGAAGGTCGAGAAGAAAGGGAAAGAAAAGGACGTGTCGGAGGAGGTTGATTTAGATTATAAAATCACGCATGGGCAGCAGTCGGTTACAATTTCAAGAGTAAGCTAATCTTCTGCGACGCCGGTAATATAAACGGAAAGATGAATTACCGAACGTACATCAACCAAATTCTTCAGCCAGTCGTACTTCCGTGGCTTGAGTTCGGAGGAGGAGACTTTGTTCTCGAGGAAGACGGTGATTCAGGATATGGCTATAGTAAAGGCCGAAATATCGTGAAATCATGGAAGCAAAGATACGGGCTCGAGACGTATTGAAACTGCGCCGGCTCGCCTGATTTCGCTCCTATTGAGAATAGCTGGCAAGTTCCAAAACAGCACGTCAAACAGTATCCTCACTTTGATCTCGACACCTTAAAAGAGCTAGCTCTCGAAGGGTGGGCAAAGCTATCACAAGACACGATTAACCGATGGGTCGGCGAGATTCCTCAAAGGCTAAAGGACTGTAGAGACTCGGGAGGGAAAATGACAGGTTATTAATTATATTCGATGTAAATAAGTAGATAGAAATACATTTTTATGAGTTCAGAGTAGGCTCGAGGTGGGGTTTAGTGTTCCTTGCCTATTCTCTGCCGCTTTTTTTGTCCTCCGCGAACCTGCACATCATGCATATAGATCAGCAAGGACATAGGTATTAGGCGGTAATCGAATTTACTTGTTGAGACAGCATCTGTGTTTTCAATCACGTGTAATTAAATTGACTACAAGCCCTGACACTAGGCAAGTAGTTTGAACCTTATTTGCCACTTTTACTTACTAAACTATTACTACATTAGAAACGGAGAAATACAATCCTTTTTAAGAACTTGGAACCAGCCTCTCCAAAGTGAAACTGAGGTTGAGTTTCCGTAAGGAGCATACTAGGGTTAAGACTAGTTTTCCAACTGACGCAGTCTCTTATTGTGAGAGTACGTGGTTAGTACTTGTAATGTTCTGTAGTTCCAGCTGGTATTCGGGCTGGGAATACTCAACTGATCTTCTCGATAGAAGTAACGTCGGGTTGGTATAGGAATGAAGAGTCAAGTATCAATCGAATTAAATCACGTGGAAGCGATTCCGTTACAAGCTGGGTAAACTGTGAGGTAAACAAAGCTAAGGTAATTTGAGCACGAAGCTCCTAACTAAGTAAACTACAAAGACAATATACTAAGAGAGTTCCCTGTGCTAGCAGTGTTTATATTCACGTGACACGAATCGTCCTGTCAATTTCCTGGTTCGCTTCCTCATGGCGGCTGGAGAGGTAGCTGGCACTGCCTCTCTGGTGAGCACCTGCTGTGTATACTCTTCTCATAGCCGGAGTTGAGGAAGTCTGCTTGTGCCGGTAGGTTCGAATCCTGCGGCTGCCACCCCATCATGCTCAAGATAACAGCGTGGCTAGTAGGACGATGGATTTGCGAGTAGCGACAGCAACCTCGAAAGCGACTGCGACTCGATCTCGGATTGTCCTTAGGGCCTGACAGTTCACACGCGGCTCCGGTCACAGTGGCAGATGGGATTGTGCTGGGGAGCGATCACGGGCGGTGGTCAAATTGGAGGAATGTGGTTACAGTGAAGCGTTCTTGCAAGCCGGCAGCAACTCCTCAGGGTTTTCCTACCTCAACACAGCCTCAATCGGACCACCCAAATCTCAGAGGCAGTATCACCGTACACAGTACATAAACCAACACACAGCACATGGATTCTGTGGATCGGGGAGAGCATTACCACTTCCTGCAGCCGTAGTCCTGCTCGACAGATTCTTGAACCCTCATTGAAATGACACCACCAATTTACAGAACACATAGCAGGCACTTGGCCCACACAAGGGCACACACACTCACACCATTCGGGGGAGTCAGGGTTTTGGAGGGTTTGGTTTTACAGGAGCACGGAAGGGGCGGTTTGGACGCGAGAGAACGTTGTTGGGAAGGCTTTTCCCTGTGAGGACCAGGGGGGTCGTGGAATCACGGTTGCTGTGGTCAGCGGAGTTGCAACATGGCTTCACTGTGGCCGTAGCCCACCAGGTATCTAGAGACCTTAGATGCCGAAGGACAGTTGGGTCGCCGAGTCAGAGCCTTATATCAATCACAAGCAGAGCACTTCTGTCAACGGACATGTATATATGCGTAGATAGAAGCCAGACCGCTCAGTGGGGGAGGTTGCTGGTCACACGAATGTGATAAAGTGAGGTGCGTCTCTTGAGGTAGACGCAGCTCGGCAACTGGTGCCAAAGCTGGGTCGTTCCGGCATAGCTGTCTCTACGATGGACGGCTGGAACGAGTATGAATAAATGAATGAGGATTACTTAGAACGTTAGAATCTGTGGGACGACTTAATCAAATGCTGGCATCCTAGATCCAATTTTAGAGATGGAGAATAAAGACACCAGGACTGACTACTACGAGTGGGAAACTCTCATTTCACTATCTACTACTAGTAATCTAGTTGCTCAAGTCGGATGGAAAGGTTACAGTGTTTCTAGCAGCATATGTATCAACTAGATTACACGCATCGAAAGATCTTGGAGGATCTTGCAATCATATCATTGATGGTTGTTGTATTTTGACTCCGCCAACTATGTATGATACTTGAAGTCGTCAAGGAAGATCCAAGGCTGCCAAGGCTGCCATACCATGTTGTCCGGGGGATAGCTGAGTCAGCACTGTAAACTTCAGTGATTGAAAGGAAACAAACAGACAATAAAATTACCAGCACACCAACAGCACCAATCTACGACAAAATGTCAGTCTCCGAGGACCTCATTGACTTTGAAATCATCGAGAACCAGAAAGAGAACATTCAGTCACTACCAGGAGGACGATCAGCGCGTGGACTCGCAAACTTGTTCTCTTCCCCGCTATACCCTCCATCAACACCTACCCCATCAGATACCCTGAATCTCAACAACGCAGTCCGGCAGGAGTATGAGAAGGAACTAGAAAGCATATCAGAATCAGACGACCCATTAGATATCTATGATCGATATGTACGGTGGACGTTGGATGCATATCCGTCGGCGCAAGCAACCCCCGCGTCACGGCTTTCTGAACTACTCGAGCGCGCTACAAAGACGTTCATGACTTCCGTGCAGTATAAGAATGACCCCAGATATCTCAAGCTATGGCTGCTATATATCCGACTCTTTTCGGAAACACCACGCGAGACGTTTGCGTTTCTGTCGCGACATGATATAGGAGACGGATTAGCATTGTTCTACGAGGAGTTCGCCGCATGGCTTGAAGGCGCTGGCAGATGGGTACAAGCAGAAGAAGTCTACAAGATGGGAATGGATAAGGAAGCTCGTCCAGCTACACGCCTCATACGGAAATTCAACGAGTTTCAAGAGCGATTCCAGGCCTGCCCAGAGAATGTTAACGAGCCATCATCGCCAGCACTACCGACAGTCAGACCTGCTCTTGCTGCGAAGATTGACCCGTTCGCTGCCGTAGCTTCTAGAGATCCACAAGCACCTAGACCCAGCTCTGGCGTTGGAGGCTCGATATCAAAGAGTGGTAAACAGAAGCTTACGATATTTTCTGACGCGGATATTTCGGCGCCAGCGATAGCAGTAGAAGGCACCCAAGGATGGCAGAGTATAGGTAGTCTGGCAAATGGCAAGAAAGAGAATGTGATCGAGCCGAGTCAATGGGTTGGAGAGACACTTCAGGCAGGAGGAAAGAAGAGTAGCACCAAGATACCGGTGTTCAAGGATGAGGTACGCCGAGTTTTATTCATCCCGTTGTCATTACATTTGTTGATGATCATAGGACTAACTGTTGGCTGTTTGGCGTTTCTGTATTACAGTCTTCACAATACCAACGAATCTCTACCCCTACGATTGAGCGAGTGACGATAAACCCCAAGAATAGACGCAGTGAACATGTATTCGTTAATCTTGAGCGATTATACCCCCAGCCCAATGTTCTTGGGACTGAGCTATGCTTTGAAGAGATGATGGCCGGTCATAGAGGCTGGCTCAATAAAGTATGGAAGCCTGAGGGCTGTCCAGGCCCCGAAAGTGTTCGTTCTCAGTTGACAACGGCCGAGAGCACCAATATGAGCTTTGAAACGATCACCCAAGATATCACTGAGAAATTGGTTATAAGCCAGGATCCCATTATTTTAGATGAGAACGGAGCGACAAAGGTGCCTAGTCGAGAAGGTAGAGGACGCAGAATGAAGATCAAAGAAGTCAATGAGACACAGATCAGTAAGTACTATTTCGACATGGATCCTCAATGCTAATGATACGTAGTCAAAGCAAAGCTCTCTTCGCCCTCGGGCAAGAAAATGACCAAGCGGAAAGCTTCGAAAGAACAGACGATGACTTTGCATACTCGAGCAGCAACAGACGAAATCTACGACCTCTTCAGTCAGCCTCTAAACAAAACTGAGGATGAAGAGGAAGATGAAGAGAGTGATGACGATGGAGAAATGACTGATGGTGATTACACTAGTGGGGGTGAGAGCACCGGCACGGGACGACTTCTTACGACAAGTGAGGCTGGCGATGATGGAACTACTCATACAGGCGTCGATGATGAGACATCAGATGTGAAAAGTGTGAGCGAGTGGTCAGATTTTACGGCCAGGAAACATATTCCTAATATGGATGATGACAAGGATGAGGATGAAGACGACGTGACTGGTGCTTTGAGATTCACGGGAGCGAGTGAAGATCTAGCAAACTTTCTGAGAGTTGAGGCTCCGCGCTCCGACTCGCATGAGTCCCAGGAGTACGAGTTGCTCACTCCTGACTCTCCTCAGCTACCTACAAATCCCCGACCTATGTTCGTTCCCATACCGCCCGAGGATTACGAAGCCCCAACTCGGCCGTACCGTGATCCTTCTCAAGTCTCGCAGAATCGGCTCCCCTTCATGACGCCTATAGCTGAAAAGACCGAATCTTCTCTTGGGATGAATACCAACAGGGCAGACAAGGACTACTTCAACTCTAAGACTCCTAGCAAAAACAACGCAGCAAAGAAGCCTCCTGTGAGGCTGGAGGGTCTGGATAGCAGCCCCTTTCGTGAGATCATCAACGATGCAACACCCGAAAGGATCGCACAGCCACAACTAGTTAAGACTAAGAAAGTAGCCCCAGCAGTGAAATCGAGGCCCACAGATTTGCGTTCCAATGGCCCTATCGTTGAAGACGCACAATGCAACCCAGTTGATGACTACACAAGGAACCTGATCTTCCAAAATTTACAGCCTCCTCTCAGTACTTATGAAGGCTTCTTTGATCAACAAAACGAGACTCGAAGCCGAGGGAGCGAAATCAAGAAATACGCCAAGGCTATGGCAAAGTTCAGCAAGAGCACAAGTGAGAAGACGAGCACAAATCTGGCCATGCCACCTATCCTGCAATTTCCCGGTACTGATAGGCAATACATGCTCAAGAGAGAGCTTGGTGCGGGAGCATTTGCACCCGTCTATCTAGTCGAAAACGTTGCTGGTAAGGATGAAGATGATGGTTTTCAGGCCGTGATGGGTAAAGGCCCTTTCGATGGCTTGAAGAGAAAGAAGCTGGAAGCAATAAAAATGGAAGACCCTCCCACAGCCTGGGAGTTTTACATCATGCGTCAAGCGAAACGAAGACTTGGTGTGATGCGTGCCGCAGTGAGCATTGTCAATGTCTATGAGATGCATCTATATGCAGACGAGTGTTACCTCATTGAAGAGTTTCGCGACCAAGGCACCCTCCTCGACATTATTAACATCACACGTGCTGATTCGACAGCACCAGGCGGCGTCATGGACGAGATCCTCGTCATGTTCTTCGCAATCGAACTTTTCCGCACCATCGAAGGTCTACACTCCAAGGGCATATTGCATGGTGATCTAAAAGCAGATAACTGTCTGGTCAGACTGGACCAAATCCCAGACGACGACGTATGGGCAGGCAAGTACCGCCGTGATGGTACTGATGGCTGGAGCAACAAAGGCATTGCACTGATCGACTTTGGACGTGGCATTGACATGAAGGTCTTTCGGCCGGATGTACAATTCATTACAGACTGGAAGACTAGTGCATCAGACTGTGCTGAGATGCGAGAACTACGACCCTGGACGTATCAGATCGACTACCACGGTCTTGCTGGCATCATACACTCTATGCTCTTTGGTAAATACATCGACACCATCGCCGATAAAGCTGCAGGCATTGGTGCTGGAAGCTCAAAGAAGTGGAGAACGCGGGAAGGCTTCAAGCGTTACTGGCAAACCGAAATCTGGGGTGTCGTATTTGATCTTTTACTTAATCCTGGTTTGCACCTTGAGCAGGAAGAAGGGATGAAGATGCCAGTTTTGAGAGGGATGCAGGAAGCGCGAGAGCAGATGGAGAGCTGGCTCGAGAAAAACTCTGAGAAAGGTATTGGACTGCAAGCTTCCATCCGCAAGTTGGAGCTGGCAATCAGAGACAGGAGGAAATGATTTTGACGTTGTGTTTATGGCTTTGGACGTATATAGCTACCTAATGAGGGACGACAGGCGTCATTCGGATATTTTCAGTTGACTAGCTCGTGCAAATTTGCCCGGTTCGGTTCTGCATCACACGTTTCTTGCTGTTCCAAGTTTGCTTCTTCTCGACCGGATGTGTCTTATGAATCCACAGATTTCGCGTGCCGATCACGGTTGAAATTCCCAATCGAAAAGAGTGCTTCGTTTGTCACGTCTGGCCTCGAGAATTAGTGGCGCAAACCATGGGCTGTGCGACTGCCTCACCATCTCATCGAAGTTTACGGTACATGGATTATGTAACCTCTGATTCATTTAATCCGTAATTGCGACAACAACCTCAATGGAACCTCAACCAGGTCAGAGGAACGATAGTCGAAGCCAAGACAAAGCATTGTTCCGAAGCGTCGCATTCCCCAACTGCGACCAACCGAAAACGGGATTCTCATATTCACTGTAACTGCACGCTAACCCCGGTGCAGATCTTTCGTCGTCTTGCAAATCGAGGTCAATAGAGGCGATCTCCCACCGATATGTAAGGCGGCGCAAATAGTCTGGTTTTCTTCAGCCTCCTGGTTCCAACGCCTGGCTTGCCTTCTGCAACACGAACATTTCTGTTTGCGTAGTGAGGTGCCTAGGCTCCACCCTTCTTGCTTGCATGGTGCCGCAAGCAGTGTGCTTGTCGAGCAAAATGGTATTAATATACAACAGCAATAACCCCAGGTACTAATGGTGTTTCTATTGTTCACCTCCGCAATGGTGAGGTGGTGCTGTGTTTTGGTCTTTCAGGACCCCAGAGTTACACTACAGAGCGATTCGGCGAACGTCGTACAAGTAACCGTTCTGTGGTTGTGTTTCTGCGCTTCTTGGGCTTTTGGTCATCGTCCACTTCTGCTTTCTTTGAATTGGGATTGAGCTTGATGAGCGATGGCTACAACACAACAGTCCGTTCCGCCGCCTGAGAATGCGGAGAGTTACGCTTCTTGCATTTGATGCAAGTTCGTGCTGTGTTTCGGTGGCACGGGAAACAAGTTCCAGGGGACAGCGGGTGATAGTAGCAGTGAGTTTCCGAGGGAAGCACTGGAATGTATGGCTGAGGACAGTTCTGAAAATCTACTCTATTCTCGCTCGATAGGACGGATAAAAAGCAATGTAAGTACCAAATATGTATTTGACACTGTATTTGCTAACCACCTCCCCAGGTCCACTACTACCAACGTGAGCAGCATGTATCCCAAGAACTACTGGACCCGAGATACTGACCAAACACAGCGGGAATTGGAACCTATACAACCGGAAAGACTCTATCATCCAATGGCATCGTCTCACGCTTCTCATCATGGTGCCACGAAGCGAAACACTCTGCTATCGGGACAATCCTCGACGAGCATATCATGGCCGGGTACCTATTCTTGATGCGTTATTACCAGGACGGCGATGACATCTACAATTTCGGCTTCTCTCGTGGGGCGCACATTCCTCGTTTCCTCTCGGAGCTGCTCGACCATGTCGGTCTCCTCAGCGCAGGTAACAAGGAATCGATTCGTTTTGTCTGGAAAACGTTTTCGAGATGGCAGCAACGTAATGGAAATGGCACCAAAGAGGAGAAAGAAAATTTTCCGCTTCATGGAGTCATTTTGCGAAACTTTCGCAAGACCAGTGCGTAGCATTCGCTTCTTGGGGCTGTTTGATACAGTAATTAGCGTATCCAAAGTGTGTCTCTTCATTCCAATTATTTTGATGGCCAAATCTGATTCTGCTATAGTTCGAGGCCGATTGGTTGAAGCGCAGCCATCGATTCTCTTACACGGCACGTAGTACAGCGAGAAACATCTGCCATGTAGTGTCTATTGACGAGCGATGGCCCAAGTTTCGACAGGATCTTATATCGCAGAAGAAAGAGCACTGTGTGGGGCACAAACATCCGCATCTCGACTGCTTCCTCCACTACAGTGCGGCTCAAATGCTATCAATAAAGCACATGGAAAGACAGATGAAAATAAGACCGGTGTCGGCCGTGCGAACAGGAAGCAAACACTTGCAGCTCTTGAAATCAACGGGAACAGAGAGATATTTCAGTCAATGTCTAGAGGAAGGTCTCGTCCTCGATCTGTCCGAGCCATGATGGCGATGGACGATCTAGCTTCGTTTCCTGCAGGGTGAGTAGATTTCCGGCCTGGACATATGATCTGGTGATAAAAAAGACTAAGCATGGCTGACAGGGAAATAGTCTGACGAGAGCGGAGCAACGAACGCAGAGGATGTACATGAACACGAAGAAGACTAGAATGCATCACAGAAGATCGCAGAGGTCTGTTTTCCAGGCTGCCATGCTGGCATTGGCGGAGGTTGGGAACCCGATGAAGAGAATTTCTCACTGAAACATGTTCCACTCGTCTGGGTGGTGTGCGATGCAGAGAAGGCAGGACTTGTCTTCAACGAGAACAAAATTTGTGACCTGGAACACTACTACGAGGAGGCTGGGGCCCAAAAAGAAGAGGGCAAGAATTTCAATGTTGGAGAAACCCGAGGAAATTTCGCACCAGTAACTTCAATGCCCATCATGGAGTTCCTCCCCTTCCGGCGCATGGACTTGCGACCCGACGGGTCATGGAAAGCCATCTGATGGCCACTGCCTATGGGCGAGACCAGAGACGTCTTGCTGATATCAAGATCCACAGCAGCGTGCTCCGCCGCATGCAGGCCGACGAGAACTACTGACCTGGGAATCTCATCATTGGCGGTGGGGAAAGGGGACGCGACGTGCTCTGGATGAAGCTGGGATTGGAGAATGGGAGGTTGTTGAGCATGAGAAGGGCTATCCGATCGGCGAGACGGATGTGAGAGCGACCAAGAAAGCACCGAAGCAGGGCTGAAGGGATTTTCGGCGATTATTTGCAAATATCTCTTGATGGTTCATAGTTGTTGTTGTATTAGCAGTTGGCAGGCTCATGCGATGATCTTAGAGACGTACCGTATGCCACCCTGCACAGTTCTACAAGAAGCCTTCAGCTGAGCACAGGTACCACGCCCGACCCACTCCCATCCCTCACACTTCTCCCTCTCCCTCTCCACCATCACGGCGGCACTCCCCCGCAAACCATAAACATCGTGGCATAATTCTGCCCTCGCTCTCCACAAAATCATTAGTTGCCGTCAAGAACTCACTGCACATTGCGCACTTTTAATTTCGTTTCTTCGAGGACTTCGCGGGCCGCGCATGCTTCGGGGATCTTCGTGGACTCGACATGGCCGCCGGGGAGCACATGGGGGCGTTTGCCTAGTAGGAAACGGAGGTTGATGGTGTGAGAATGTGAGAATAGGATGAAGACGCCGACGCCAATGTGAATTTGTGAGGACATTATCTGAGGGGAGAGAAGTGTGGGATGCTTGGGGTGGCAGGGTGGCTATCAGCCGGAAAGAAAGCGGGATTTTCGGTAATACATACCCGGGTTCACCTCTGGACATCACTTCAACATCTTATACTATGCTCCAATTACCATAGCACTCCATCATCTGAAAGAGCTTGGATTTAACTTTCAGCCTACCTTCTCCTGGATCCACTATTTGATATATTGTCGTTTCGGGTTTCCTGAATCCTTATATCACATGCTGTAGGTAGGTACTCATGCAGTTGCCCAGTTTGGTCGCGATGTAATCATTCCCGGTTTTGTTTATCTGAGCATCAAGAAATGAGGTATCGCGATGTTTCTGGGCAAGGTTGCTTGCGCGGGTGCTGTACTATTTGGCTCAGTCCAGTCTTTACCATAAACACCCGACCAATGGGTCGTCATGTCCCCAGTTCCAAATCCCAAGTCTGCTGGATAGCTCGACCCAGGAACTCAGTGGTCTTCTTGGATAAGGCGATATCACCAGCTATGAGTTGGTAGAGCTCTACGTTCACCGTGTCAACGAAGTCAACGACTAACTCCATGCTTTTCACGAGCTCAGCGCTACTGCATCATCAGTATCAAGCGAGCGCGACACCGAGCGCAAAGCAGGAGTCGGTCGCGGTCTGCTGCTGGAGCGTTAGGGACTGAGATATCGGGCACTATTACATGTCCAGCGTTCGTCAACAATGTTGTTGCTATCAAGCCAACGGTCGGGTTGACGTCGAGGTTCGGCGTGGTGCCTATCACCGCACGTCAAGATACCACTGGGCCGATCGTGCAGAGTGCTGCGGGCGGGGCGTTGATGCTCGAAGTCATTGCTGGTAAAGACTCTAGAGACAACTATACCCTGGCACAGCCATGAGATACAACACCCAAGTATACATCGGCTCTCAATGTCTCATCCTTGCAGGTTAAGCGACTTGGTGCCGTTTTCGGAGCAGAGATCCCCATCGGCTTTCTCAACCGCTCTGTTTTTGCCAACGCAGACCGCATCAGCAAATTTCTCGTCCGCTCTTGCCGACCTCCGAGCTGCCAGGGCCGAAGTAATCGAAATCAAACTCGGCATCGATGGCACACCGGTCTTCAAATCGACATTGGAAATAGCAAAGAACTATGGCCTATACGACGAGCCTGATTTCGCGGAAGGCATCACAGCATACATGAGCTTTCTGCTTCCGGACTCCGATGCACCGAAATCGCTTGCAAAGGGGAGGCCAGGTTCATCAGGGAGGCTGAGACAATGTATAAAGTAATCATGAGGCGAAGGAAGCATTGAGTTTTGTTCCCTACACTTCCAAGAAAAATATAATCATCTTCGTAGAATGTCGCTGTTCATATATGTACCGGTCCTAGCCAACCCTATAGCCCTCTATATATATACACTGTAACACGTACACATCCCACCATAAATTTACACGATCCGGTAGAGCAGCTTCGCAATGAAGAAGCAACTCAAACCGAAGACCAGAAGACCTGCAGTGAGACACCAAAACCAAGTCAAGTCGCCTTCATACTCTTGTCCGGGCACCCATACGTTCATACCCCAGAGACCGGTGATGATGTTCATGGGTAGCACAATCGTACCCAGAACTGTGAGCTTGCCGAGGACATCGGCAGTTTGTTCCTGACGCTCATTCATGCGAATATTGATCTGGGCCAGGTAGTTTCCATGGGAGCGTGCGAGGATCCTAAAATTATTAGCAGGTATAGGCAAACGAGACTAGATTATGACTTACTTCTCGTAATGCGACAAATTTCCTGTCATTGTCACAATATGATCCTGGATATCACCCAGGTACAGCCCGATCTCACTTCGAGGTGCAATCTCCCAGTGCTCGTTACATCTCTTTGCGAAGCCCTTGATGACATCGGCCTTGTTACCCAGCAGTCTGTACAGTCCCATGACCTTTTTCCTGCAGTTTCCTACACGCCTCAGCATGTCGCCACCACTTTGCCCTGTAGTAACATCTCCTGCGTCTAAGTTCTTCTCATTGTCTTTGTTGGATTTTTGCTCTTCGAGCGCATCTGGTGAGTGCATCTTCAAAATCTCATCATCGATATCGTCGACTTCATCTTCGATGTTTTGAATTAATGGGGCAAAGACATCTGTGATATCATCAATTATGGCGTATGAAATCCAGTCTGAACTCAAGATGAGATAATCTTTGAGTTGCCGGATTCTTCTCCGAACATTGGCGGGATGTGGTGTCATAGAGAAGTGGAAGCTGAGAACTCCTTCGCGGAACACCACAACATACATGTTGACTGGCTCCAGGAAGTCTTCGTTGTTCATATCCTGCTCGAAAGACCGGTAGTTGACGAAGTAGTAGTTCCGGAAAAGCTCCACCTTCTCGCGTGCCTCCTGCATCATGATATCTTCAGCCGTTAGAGGATGAATTCCGAAAGCTTTCGAAATGACCTTCATTTCCGCTTCAGTGGGAGACAGAATATCGATCCACCAGGTTGGACGTTCTCCGTACCGTTTTGGCTTCTCGCTTTTTGGCGGCAGCGGCGATGTTGTTCTAGGCGATTTCTCTGCTTTTGTTGTGGTTGTAGATGACGTCTCCTGAGAACCCTGTTGCTCGTTCCCCTTCACTGATTCTGCACGAGATGTGGCATCTCCCACATATCCAGCAACGAATCGAGCTTGCTCAGCCAGCGAGAGCTGTCGCGAGGAGGCTCTAGATTCGCCATTCGATCCAGGTACATGCCGAAAGCGGGAATCATCTCGTTGACGAAACATAGGATCATTCTCCTCCTCCGAATCTTCTCCGTCTGATTCACTATCACTGAGAACCGGGCGATCGGGAATAAACAGTTCGCGAAAGCTGCTTCCTGGCTGTACCAATTCCGAGATGGTTTGACTATGAATCGTGCTCTGGAATTCCTCGTTGAAGTACGTAAATCTATAGGGTGCATCGTCCTCGGCGCGGTGCCACCCTTTGTGGGTAGGTCTCAAACGGCCACCTATAAGCTGCGGTTCTGTGATCCTTTTTGCTCTACGCTCTTCACTTCGTCCTTCCTTTTCGAAACGGCTCCACTCATCAAGAATGCTAAGATCGGGCCACTTTGGTCGCCTTCTTCTAGAAGCATTGTTATTCCGGTAGCCGCTGTCATCTTGCTGAGTCATATCATAGTCTCCAATATCTGACATCCCTTCTATCGGGAAACAGACATCTTCCTGTGCCTGGAGAGCAATTGTATGCCGTCTTTGAATGATTTCTTTGGGAGGAGATACGTTATTATCTATGGCATTGCTGCTTGATGTTTCGGGGCCAAGTGAAAGTGCTCGCGCAGACGAGAAGTCGTCCCTGGATAGCATATCTCCATAGGTCATGTCCGCAGCTCCCATAGAAGGGCTGCCAGGCACGGATGGAGGATAGTTGACATTGTACTCCTCATTCTGAGTTGGAAATGCAGGACCCTGCTTGTCGAATATCGTTGGCTTTTTCTTGCTTCTTCCGGAAGACTTTGATGACTGTCTACTCAACTTTGGCTTTGACGACTCGCCTCCTAGTCCACCGTATCCAAGTTCAGGCCCGGATGTTTTCGGTCTCGAGGATGATAGTAAGGGTGCTCTCTCATTGCCGAAGCCTTCGTCCCCGCTGCCATTCTCTATTGTAGTCTGTCGATGGGCAGTTTCAGCAGATCCGAATGGGTTCAGATAAGCTGGGCGATAAGCGATTGGGGATTCGTAGACCGATTGCCCAAACGCATTGGCAGACTGCATAGTCGATGCCCTCCGAGGTCGGATGCTCGGTTGCTCTCTGTAGATAGGGTAAGCTCATGTCCATGACGTTCTACTCAATTGGTCTTCGGGGGCTTACCTGTGATCCAACAGCGCTTCGCTATCGATGCTTGTATTGCTCAAGTTCTGTCCCTGCATCATATAAAAGCTAGACCTGGCACCGCTTTTTACCTTTGCTGGGCGGTTTGAATGGGGAGTTCGCGGGTCATTCGCATCTTCCTCTGATCTTGAAAAAGACTGACGCCTGGGCCTCCGCTTCTTCTTGCCGCCACGGTGATTCCGCTTCTTCCTTGGTGCTTCTTGTGTAGGAGTCGCAACTGGTCTGGGAGTAGAAACTGTTTCAGCTGGCTCTTCTGCCGTAGTCTGCAAGACGCTGGGAGCTGGACGTTGCCCTCCATTGTCGTGAGCGCCGGATGGTGGGTGCATGCCCGAACGACGAGGCACTGGTGCCGACATGGCAGCTATTGAAGCTACGTGGCAGTTGAGGTTGTATGTTTAGTATTTGTATCTTCTTACACCGAACAGATGTGTATGGGAGAAAATATGACGGTCATCCGGTAGTTAAGTGGTGGATGGTATTCTAGCAAGATCGTTGTGCTTTTGCCCCTGGCCAGCTGGAAGGTCTTTATACTGAACAATGATTCAACTGTGGAGCACGGCGATTCACATGAGAAAAATATATATAACTATTTAGATTCCGTGGTGGGAATATGGAATTGTTGGTTTTTTCCATTCAGCAGCCTTATTACCTAAAGTTACCGAGAAACAAGAAACGTCATGGTTCGGTTTCATTGGCTGGGCCTTGGTTGCGTGTCTTTTTCCCTCTTTCGGCGGGACCTTCTCGCTAAATACAGGAGAACTACCCTAGTATTGCGCAGGTACCTATCTATTTAGGTATATTGAGTCCCCAGATACAGACGTACTCTAAAGTCTTCTGGGCGGTATGCTACAGTCCCCATACTGTTCAAGATCGGGCTATTCCTATCATAGAGGGAGGAATTTCTCCAGCTCATAAGATGGATGGCCTGTGCGAGTAGAAGAGGAGTGCATGTCACATAATGCCATAGCTACGAACAATGCTATTATATCCTGAAATATTGGCTTGTGAAACGATCCGTGAGAGGATGTTAGCAAGCAGCATCCACGGCAAATTCCTTTGTGCTAGTCACTAGTCAGAGTTGAATGGCAATGGACAGGCTGTAGTTGTCTGCAGCAGAGACATTCCATAATTTCCTTCTCAGGAAGCCTGAAGTCGCAAATCAGCGAACGATACTTCACTGCACAGTTGAGCTATATATTACTTTCTGTTTCTGTGAACTTGCACTTCTCAACCATCGATGCAATTGAGGACTCTATACCCTAGACTCGTCTCACAGACAGGCTCAGACTTCAACTCATCCATAGAACGACATAATTTTGTCTATATCCCAAGCTGTTTGAAACCAGCCATGTTCTCTTACCAAGCTACCCATTGCGATTCAAGTACCAACACTATGATATCCGTAAGAAAAGACTAGCGCATAGAGAAGACGGGTGAAGCAGAGCAACAAGTCTCAGCAGACTGATTTAGGAAAGCAAGAGTACAAGATGACTGCGAAGCGTGCCAACACTATCAAAGTTCAAGAGCACAAGGAAGAACGGGGAGAGAATGCTGCTTGATACACGTTGAAATGCAGCTGTGAAAAATTATGGAACATAGCTATGTCTTGAGGAAAGTTTATTCAGTGTGAGCTCCTCAGAGTAAGTACTGGATAGCACAAAACGGAGTATGGATTGACGGAGTAGACAGGTATATATACGTAATTTTAATTTTGTAATAAGGCGCGGCATATTCTATCAACTTTTCCCCAGAAGCGCTCTCTGACCATGGTCAATTCACATCTTTGCAGCTTACTGAGAGACAGATGGGCAAACTTATTTGAAACAAAACGACAGTAACCTTCCCTCATCAAGCACTTGAAGCCCGAGGTCAGCAATTGGAGCGCATGTCGGCCAACGAGATCGTCGAAGCTCGCAGCGATAGCTTGTCTTTCCTGGAGACCCCCGATGTCATCGAAGTAAGCAGTATTTTTGATATGAACACGCCCAAAGTCTGCGTAGAAGTAACTGACTGATCCAAAGACCCAGAAGCACGAAAACTCGTTGCTCTGACAGCTGTCGGGGTTGCTGTAAGTTTATTCTCCCCGTTTCATCCCTATGTTTATGGGTGCTTATGAGCGGATGCTTATATGATGGTGCTTCAGGGACACCGTTCAATATATGTATCTGCTATGGTAACAGAGTATTACAAACGCATTTGTGCGTGAACTACAGCGCGGGGTTGAAGGCTTTGTCAAAGAGATGGTGGGATGACAAAATTTGGGCTGAATTGCTGTACTGCACGCAATGTATTGTATACAGTAAATTTTTGGGGAAAGTGTTGGCTTTTGGGAAATCATGGCGTCGTGGGTGTCGTTTTAGCAAAGTATTGTATATATGCCCAATGAGAGATTATGCTTCGGATGAGCAAGTACACTTACAATACCATTCATAGTGACCTTGTTCATCCTCCCGCGACCCTTACTGTGATTTGTAGATAACAACAGTGCGACACTGAAGATTTCTCACCCTAAACATTCCTGCTCAAGTAACACTTGAAGCTGGTAGAAAGGAGAACCCATGCTCCTGTCAAATGACAAAGGATTATTGCGCATTGTATATCAAACTTCTGTCTTAAATAAGCATGTCGCTCAGATCTCTTGCTTCACCTCAATACAAACTCACTCTCAAACCGCATCCAACATCCGATCACAGCAACCAACGCACTGTTAAGATATACGGATACATATTAACCAGGATAAACACCCAGATATTTTATAACCATGCTATAGCAGCAATCCAATACCAACATGAAGAAAGATGCTACCAGTCCACCTGTAACTACAACTGGTCAAGACCAGCAACCGCCTCGCTGGCATGGAAACTTTGACTAGTGTCCTGTGAGCAATGCTGACACAAATAAATCCAACTACTTGAGCGATATATTTCCAACTACTTGAGCGATATATTTAACATTAACAATAAACACCTTGGCAAGCAGATGCCTGACGGAATGGCAGCTTTTCGTCAGTTCTCATTTCTTCTGGTGATATCGCCAGCAGGGGACGCATGTCTCGCATCCTCTAACAATAACTCAGTATATAACATGTAAACCAAATAGGCAGCTGAATCAGAGGTGTCTCAGTCCGAGTACATACTCAGATGACAGGGGAGCCTACGTGTATAATACCAAAACGAAAATTCTAATTTTGTAATGAAATGTTGCATGGAGGTTCTAAGCGAGGCGGTTTAAGGAGGGGAAGCGAGGCGGCGTCTTCCCTCTTTGCTTCCTGCTAGGTCTCGTTGCTCAACTTACCGCGTGTGCTTAGAACCCAAGACATCAATGCCCTTCTCGTCATCTGCGCCCTCTACCGCCCTCCCATTCGATACATTTGAAAGTTGTGAGTTCCTAAGTGTCGAAAACGCAATCCCCACGACTTACACGCTATATTTTGCATCGGGCAAAGGGTGTGAACACAAATACGTCCACAGTTGGGTATTGATACTTCGCGGGATACAACATTGTACAATGTGGCCCATTTATCAAGAAACACTAGAACAGATAAGATTCGGCACAATTTAAAGTTCATGTTAGTCAGAAAGTAGTGATTAAGAGAAATCACTAGCTGGATGCGTTGAGATAAACTAGAAGCTGGTGCTCTCTCGAGGACGATTCAGAAATGATGCAGTGTAAATGAGGCATCTTACAAGAGCTCCTTCCGCTTATTGGTCGCTTCCGGAGCATGCTGTCGCTGAAAATAGAATCAGGAGCTAAGCCATCTCCGCCTCAACGAAGTCATGGTGCCGCTTGGGCCTCCAATCCAGTATACTCAGTAAGACACGATCGTGAAACGGTCGGTGAAACACGATCAAGCAAGTGAATCATTGTAGACTTCTTTGTTCTGCTGGAAGTGAATGACGATGGGCGATATACAACAAAAAGGTCGTACGTATCACCTGAATAGCTAAGTTCTTCTCGATAAGGTGAACAGTTAGATCGGGTGGTATAAGAGACCATTTGGACTTGTCTCTGTAACCAACAGCACACTTCACTGCTACTCATCCATCACAAACTAGACTTACACAAGCCCCAGCGCATCTCAAACAAACCTCACCATCTTAAAAAAAGCTTACCCTCTAACTTGCGGTTCAACCACTCTTCACCATGAACCATTCGAAAATATACCAACGCGCTCTCAAGAAAGAGCGCGAAGCAGAAAGAGCTGCCCACAACATGTCGAAGAAGGCCTCTCGACGAAACCAGAATCTCGATAGAGGCGTACAACGTCGTATCACCATGAACCGCACGAAAGAACGCGAAGAAAAACATATAGAGCCGGAAGAACTGACTTCGGTGATTGCGGCAATTAGTCGTGGAACTGAACTTAGCAACGATTCCATGGCAGTTAAACCAGACCACTTGATCTGGTTCCGTCAGAGACAGGATACATCAGCTGTAACGACATCGTTCGGCAGCAGCTAAGGCTTTGGGCGAGTGGCACGTATGTATCTGATAATGCATAGTCTATGAAAGGAGCCTAGTCACCTTGTAAGGCGAAGTAAGTAAGGTTGGCGTTGGGAAGGGACACACGGAATCGTGATCTTTTAGTGTGGATTTATCGAATTTTTAACCTTTTTTCTGAATATGGTCTCTGTTTATCTGTCGTGCCGGTTCTGCGCCTTGATACCACCATGAGACATTTGAAGTTGATGGCGCTAAGATCCAAGACATGTATACAACTCAGCGCAATGAGTATCGAATCACATACCTATTCCGACTCTCTCTCCTTAGAGTCTCGCACCGGTATGGTCCGAGATTAGTCATGATCAGCGAACACAGATTCTCTGTAAGACGCTTAATAGAATTTCATTCATTCACTCCTGCTTCTCCCTTTCTTTCTTCTTCCTTATTTTAGATTCTCAAATATACCGTTACTTCTTAATCTGTCGATCTTGGTTTAATGTCCGTTACAGTACCTTCTCTCCCAACTCCATCTTGCATCCATCAGCGCTAAACATTACCAGCGTAAGGGACTGTTTCTCTTGTCCTGTCTTCACTACCTCTACTCCTTCCGGCACCTGTATGCTACTAAACTTCTGCAGGATACGAACGATTGTGTACGCAACCTCGGTCTCAGCAAAATCTCCTGGAAAGACACGCCAGTTTAGTAGAACTAATCGAAGCAGGGGCGAGGACGAAGAACTTACTACCGATACAGATTCGCGGGCCGCCATTGAAGGGGAGGTATCCCCATTTACGGAGCATAAGGTCAGCTTGCATCAATCGTGGTTCATCCCAGCGCTCGGGTCTGAAGTCTTCTGCGTCATCGCCGTAGAGATCAGTGCGTCGATGCATGGCGTAGACGTTGAACATCACGGTCGTATCTTTGGGAACCCAGACTGGGTGGCTTCCATCACTACCGCCGCCGGTGGGAAGGATCGTATCGCTGACGGAAGTTCGCACGTTGGCGGCCACTGCAGGATAGAGTCTCAGGGCTAGGAAGGAGGTTAAGTTGGTGAATCGTACGTGTAGGAATGGGAGACACTCACTCTCCTTGATGACGAGCTGGAGATACTTCATCTGTCTCAGTACACCATGGCTCAATTTGGGGTTCTGCTGACACGTTGAGTTGATTTCTTGCCGTAGCTTGTTTAATACTCTTGAGTGACGTGCCAGAAGGAAACTGTATCAAGATTAGATGGGTTGCATTAGACAAGATTGCGAGCACTTACAAGATCCAAGATAAGAGCGAAGCTGTGGTATCCCGTCCGGCAAGAAGAATGTTAAGTACTTGACCACGTATAGTGTCGTGATCGTCAAAGCTGTCGGTAAGTCTCTGCATCAGGTTACTTCGTTCTGGTTTCTGAAAAGTGAGCTTGACAGCGAGTTCGTTGTGGATGAGTTTATCTATGCAGTGATGCAGACGCTTGCATGCATCCTGGAACTTGGTGCCTTCAATTATGCGCAGCAATTGCTTTACAGGGCTCTTGGACTGTAAAAAGGCTCGGCCAAAGCCAAACACTGACCCAAATGTTTCCGAGCCGTCAAATGCTGTCGAGGTCAGGCTCGAGACAGATGTTCCGAACAAGAACTCAGTAGATACATCCAAGGTGAGCATATAGAACAGAGGCTGTAGATCGATGATTCCACCACCGGGAGGTATCAGTTTGAAGAAGTTGGCGATGTGTTGATCGAAAAGCTTCAGGTCCAAATAAATTCGCTGGTTGAACAATGGTTTCAATATCTCCCTCGTCTGCCTCCAAGCAATGCCATCTTGATTGAAGATACCTTCTCCTAGATAGTTGAACGTCATCTGTCGACGAGGCTTGATGCTCCAGTCGGCGAACCTGCTCGAGAGTATGGCTTCCACATTGGCAGGCTCTGCTGTTCGTATCACCGACGTGCCCATGCATCTTTGCTCGATTGTATAACCCGATTTTTTGAAGTCCGAGTTGTAGTATTCCATCAACCTCGATTCGTCGTACGCCTGGTACATGCGCCACAGCTCATCAACGCCGAAGAATGGTCTGTTTCCGAGGTTTCTCGCGGGGATGCACTTCGATTCTTGGCAATTTTCCAGGCTCAGCTATATGCACTGTCAGTCGCGTTCTCATGAACTCGGAAGTAAGAAAGCTCACCCGCCAATGCCGTCTTTGTCTACGGAGTCGGCGATAGCAATAGGTCAAGCAATATCCCACAAGTGCAAGTGCGAAAAGTCCGAGCATTATGTCTCTCCGGGTAGATTTAGCCTTGAAGGCATTTCTGAGGAAACTGACCACCATGATACAGAAATGCTCGTGCAATACGATAGTTTGATGATTTGTAGGTTGAGTATACCAAGCTTGGTCAATTTGACCTACTCATCCATAGTCGGCATTTCGAGATTGAATCACAGGCGGTAGGAAACAAAGGAGAATTTGCCACCTTGATTTTCAAAACAGACCGTGAATGAATGAGATTGACGTCATCTGTTTCGCAAAAATCAGGCTCGAATAGGAAATTGTGAAGTTATTCACCACTGTGGAGACAGCATCAATCCTTTTTTTTTTCATTCCGGTGGAGATTCATCCCGATATTTCCATATCCACTTCACTGCTAGCCAAGTTCCCGAAGCGTCCGCTGGCTCCCGAGTCTCCGAAGTGCAAAAAAAATGAACAAGACACCAAGAGGTTTCTCCTCCTGGAGAGACAAAAAGATATTCTCACGTCGTGGAATTTAACCACTCGCGCAATTATCTGTATAGTTGCCGGGACGCGGAATCGAACCGCGATTGAAGGCGAATTGTATGACACTCTTTTGAATACCACAAGCCCACGTGCTACCGTTACACCATCCCGGCGTTTCTAATCTGTTTGACCTTTGTTGAAGCTGGTCGGACTAAAAGTGAATATATACCCTAAGCTTTTCAGCTAAAGCACCGCTCTTATCCTTTACAAGAACACAACTTAACACAACTTCCCACATCTGAAGATAGGGGCATCTGTGACTTGATGCTTCGAGTAGGTCCAGGTAAGAATGATTGCTAGCAGCTGGAATTAATTTGGGGCAAGTTTATGAAATATTGAGTCTCGATACCTCTTATTAGTCAGCCTTCGGTAGATTTAGTCCGACCTTTCCTAGCGGCGTCCATGCTTAGCGTCAGGTATTTCAAATTTCTTATCAATCACAAAGTACGTTACTTCAAGGTCCAATGGTTGCAGAACGCAGCGTTACAAATACAGAACAGTGCTAGATTAATATAATTATTTATAGCAATGTTCTAGATACTTACCCATCAAAATCTGATAACCGGGGAACCTCGATAGAGCCCGATCCAAGTTGGAAGCTTCAAACACAGCCATATGCTCCCATAGCTTCCATCCAGTCCTCGGTACATTAATTCCTCGAGTGCTGGCAGCATTGATTTCAGTCTACTCTTCTTGCTTCCTGCAACAGCTTGAAGCCAATCACGGGACCCAACTTCGTATAGTATAGGACGGCCATTGAGCTTCACAAGTCGAAGCACCTCGCTCATATCAGCCACTGAAGAATTCTCATTGAGACGATATTGTAGGTGTGGCCGAGGCTCTCTAGCATCGCAATGGATAGGATGGCCCGCACTGCATAGTTGACAGTGATAAACTCTTTCCTTTGGTCGAGCAAGGCCGGATAACACCCAATTTCGATACAAGCTGATACCAATCTGCCAAAGAAGTCGCTACGATTGTTCGCACTGAATTTATCATGGCCAAGAATGAAACTGAAGCGATATATCGCTATTGGCAATCCACGTCCGCTTGCTGTCGATAGCATTTGTTCGGCTATCCACTGACTCTGAGCGTATCCGTCGTCGTATGGCAGGCCAGGCAAGTACAGAAGGGGCAAGCATCTTCTAGAACTCCCACAATTTCGTTGAATAAACCAGTTGACCCGAAACATGCAATTCTTCTGGAAACATAATGAAGCGTCTGATAGAATGTCAGCCGATGCATGTCCAGAAGCTCAATAACAATAGCCACAAGAGCAATTGAGGAGCAATCATTGCTTACCTTTGGCTTGCCAGCACTAACGAATCGCAAGATTCTGACTGTCCCAATGACATTGGAAAGCCGATGCACCGGGCACGGCTGTACGTAGTTAACATGCGCGCCGCTGTGGATTGATACAGCGGCCCAGCCAGTAAGATCTGCGAAACTATCCTCTCCAGGCCCAAGGTTGTAATCTCCAAAAACTTCCTGTATCGTCAAGATCTTGTGAGCTACCAAAGCATCCCAGATGCCATACTTTCGTTGGGTCTCGCGCATTCGGGCGAAGCATGTTTCGGAGTCCTTGCCTCGCACTAAACAGCCTTCCTTTTGGACTCCGCTCATCTTCAGAAATTCATGCAAAAGAAATGCCCATAAGAAATCGGTAACGAAGAGATCATCATCATCGTCCCTCCGCTAATCACCAGGATTTTCCCTAATGACTTTGACACGGATCCGCTAGCTTACTATCCGCCAGCCACTGTTCTGTCATCTTTAACAGCCAGTTTAATGCCACTCTGATACCCATCAATCGCCCTGGCGAGAGCTGAGAGTATTGCATTCATATTGAACATTGACGAGGAGATTGATACGCCGAAAACCTGTATGGTGGCTACTCGAGGATAGCGTGGGAAAAGAATAAGCAGAGGAAATTCGGAGCCAGTGCCTACATACCAGAGCCAGCTATCCGGATGAATCGGCCTATGATGGGTATTTAGGACTCTCAACTACATCACAATACGCTTTGAAATGTTGACCTGCTTTTATGGGTAGTCATGGATGATACGAGTGTCAGAAATGACCATCGGTGACCATCGGAGGAGAGGTGTTGGAAGTATGTTACTGAGCTGGGGTTTGGAGAGGGCTGATGCTGAGAATGACACTCAGGAACGCCATGCCATGATTCAGAAGCTGGAACCTTAGCCGGTCTGTTACTGGGCGATGTGGAGGCCAAAAAGTGGATCAGTGAAGGACGGATCACCAGGGAGTACTTGAGAAGCAATGACGAAGGATACCAAGCAGAAATGTATGCCGTTAGCAAGGTAGCAGTCACCGTGCCCATTGCGTCCTATGAGTTTGTCCGTGTTATGTTTTCTCCGAAAATTCTATGACAATCGTCTATACGGTATTTACAAGCCAGCAGTGTCCTTCATCTCAAACACCTTCCACAGACTAGCTACGGGCCTCATCATAGCCTGTGCATATATTTCTTTTACGAACATGTTCTCCCCAATCTCTAGATCAGCTTTATACTTTTCCTGCCACTTCTTCAGCTCAAGCACGCCTCTTAACGCCGCTGGGCTCTGTCGTCCAAGCAAAATCTCTCGCTCTCTCTCAGCTGGACTACTCGTTTCCCTTAGACTCTGCTTGCCCTTCTTATAGCTCTTGGGCGTCTCTATAATAAACGGGTCGCTTTTCTCTTCGGTCCAGCATTTCAGCTTCAGCGGGTTCACACCGTTGGTGTTGGCGCGCAAGACACCGATGAGCATACCATATCCACCATGCCGCATCTCTTTCACGCGCTCACCCCAGTCATTGCCCCATATCTGCTCTCTATATGGAGGCTGTGCCGAGCCGAGAATATCAACGAACGTGATTGCTGCCATGGTGATCATGACGGCTGACAGGAAGGTCGGGAACCAGTCTTTGCGTTCTCGGGTGGGTGTGGGAGATAATGCGAGATGTTGTAGGTGTTGGAATGCAGCGCGAAGGGTGATGCGTACCGTTCGGACGTGTGCGACTATATCTTGGACCGCACAGTGTGATGGCCGTGTTGGCGCAGTTACGAAGCAGTTGTAAAGATCGCACACAGCGCTGAGGGAGATGGCTGTTGCTTGGAGCGACAGATTCTGCCATGCAATGTCAGTATTAGACTGCCAAGATTGAGGTGTTACGCACCGGTTTGTTGAAATTATTCTGGTAGTTTCGTACGATTTCTAACAGCTCAGTGCAGTCCTCACCCCACAGAAGAGTCGATCGTGCTTGCTTTACTGTTGTTACCCATTGATCGGAAGGCTGGTTTAACGCTTCGAAATCGTACTGAATATGCGGCCTTTCCAACATGAACCCTCTCCAACTTCGACTGCGTTCAATGAAAGCCGGCCCGCTGAGCAGAGAATCTTCCATGTGTGCTATTTACGATTAAATCAATAGGCGCCACGCATGGACAGGATAACATGCCTGGTAGGAGAAAAAGAACCAAAGACTCCAAGTTCTCTAGTCTAGTCTGCTGTGCGCTTGGCCATTGGTACATACCGAAGGCTTGCAAGCAAAGGTTGCAGATGCTAGGGTTCTTGCTCTGATGTGGTCTGTTAAGAAGGTATTCCGTTTGCTCAGGGGTAAAATTCTGGAAGAAATCAGATGGGAGGAATATGATATAGACCGCACTTACAGCTACTTGGTATATGTGACACCGGGAACAGATCGTGGGTATTCGATCGTAGTTTGGGATAGGCATAAGGTCTTCCAGAGCATGACGTCTCTTGTGTGCCTCTCTATTGGCTGGATGTCCTCCTTGAAGAGGTTCTTGAAGAAGTGCATCCGTATGTGAAGGCGACCGAGAGTGTTTGCGCTTTTGTGCCAGTGATGGAGCATGTATAAGCTCTACTGAAGCTCCACTCGTGGTAGGCACAGAGTACAGCGCGCTTGCGAGAGTTTGGTTGAAGGTGGCATCCCAATTCTCAGAAAAGTATTCATGTTCTTGGAACTGTGACCCTGTTTGCATGGTCCTAAACGACTTAGTCTTCGTTTGTCACAAGTACGGGCGGGGTCTGGATCTTACCATGGTGCATTGCTTGTCGGAGTCTGAAAAGGGGAGGAAGCATCGGATGTTTCTGGAGGTGTACTTTGTCGATAAGGAAGCTGTTGCAAGTTTGGCTCGACATAAGACGAAATAGAATGAGGCCCACGTGAAGTGAAGTTGAAAGCGTCTTGATAGGTGGAGTTGAAAGCGTCTTGATAGGTGATGGAGCTGCCATCATACACCTGATGAGGACTCGTGATGAATGTCGCGTGAGGATTGATCTGTTGCGTAACCTGTGGAGAGACGCTCCTGCTCTGCTCTATTTCGTAATAATGTGATCCATCGATCTGAAAAGCAGGAATTGACGCTGACGAGACGCTCGATGTGAAATTAGGAGTTGCAGTTTGAGAGTGTCTTGGGTAGAGAGACGTTGCGTCAGGCACTGTGGTCGAAGGAGCTCTGTCCGTTGACGGCAACGAGGATGGGATTTCAAGAGGCTCGACTTCATCAGCTCCATCGTCAGGAACTAAGAACATAAAACCAAAGTTCACCGGGTCGGTATGATCACTACAGTAAACCCATTTCATGCGTGGTTTCTGGACTTCAGCCCGCACGGTTTCCTGTATTGTACCGGGCCCCTGATCTCCGCCCGCTGTCAACAATGCTTGATCCAGCTCGGGATGAGTGCTAGTGCCTGCGCGTATGGCGTTGGCGGCGCCGCGATAGCGTCGTTCGCTTGCCATGGTGTGGTGATAGGACGAAATAGGGGAGCACAGTCACAAGTGCGATGAAGTGCTCGCTAGTTTTTGCTTCTGTAGGATCGTGGGTAGCGTAGTGAGTTGTAGTCTTGTGGCAAGCGAGAAATCGTCCCACACCGGAAAGATGGCTGGTACCAATACTTATAAGACTCTCCCGTCTAGACGGCCTAGGTGGAATGCAATCGGTTGATCTTAGATACATGCAGCTAAGGAAAGTCATCCGCGTAAGTGCCAGCAGAGAGCACCGGGACTCGGAGGAGCCGCGCTACATGTCGTGCAAGGCGCGACTGCACGTTCGAAAGTAATTTAGTACAGTTGCTGAAGAGGCTACACAAAGGTTGTTGCAAGGTCCTGAAGATGGTGGTGGATCTTGGCTGGAGATGGAAGTCTGAGACAATCTGTATAAACGCTACTGTACCCAGCTGTCCACCTTTGTGCCGGGCTCAAAGGGTCGTCGTCTGTTGGTATTGGATCCTGCGAACTGTAGAGAAGCATTGAACCAAACTGAAGAACTGCATTGGCATAATATGCATGGTGGACCCCGAAAGATCCATATGTATCGAGTAGATTCATGGTTTGGATTGGATACAATGCAACAATTCTTCCCTTGGCTATTACCGACTAGGGTGTCCTCGCAATGTGGAGAGTTTGGCGGTTTGATAGGCTTATCCATCTGATCTTTGACAATCCCTGGCGTCGCTGATGGCCAGCTCCATTATCTTTGTTAGCTCTGCTCTGCTCTTAATAGCCATAACATAGCTGATTTGCTTCAGCTGCCATAATCGCAGTATTGAAGCTATTCGCATCTATTAGCTCTGCATCCTTTCTATTGCAGGTCCGAAAGGGTACAGCTCTAGTGTGACGTGTAGGCTGACTTGTTGGCTTCATTGGCTAGGAAATTTTGGTCCAGGGCCAATTTCTGATCCTTCTGAACACCCTCTGATCTTCAACATATCGGAACTGGCACAGGTGGTAATGATTTGGCATCGTAGATTCCCGGCCGTAGCTCCTGTCATTCATACGCAGAGCCTCAACTCAGGTTATCTTGCTTTCGTACATACCCAAGGATTTTCGTCCTACTGAGCTGCAAATACTCGCGAAAGATCGACAGCGTTGCCAGAACGTCAGAAAGCAGTCCTCAGGTCTGGTATCTGGGAGCAAATATCAATCACCAACAATCCTTGCTGTCGACCTGCGAATCAATTTATTTTCCCCACTTCATCCGGAACTTATAATGCAAGCCATCCGTGTGTACAGGCCGCTTTCTCACTGCCGAGGTTGCAATATGTTGGATGTCCAGACTCAGATACGATTTCTAAGCATAATCTGCACATTTGACAGTTCGCAACAGAATCACCGACCTAGCCCTTAGCCCCTTGGAAACTTTGGAAAAGCACGAAGACGACCGCGTCACGTCTCCTTAGTATCGTCATGTCGTATCTAATATATTACATCGAATCGGCCGCAGCCGTGCTTTTCACAAATACTTTGGCCGCCCCGACACCTCCAGATCACTATTTCCTATACGTAGCCTTTTAATCTGTTGGCCAACGCGTATACACTTGCAGTTTAACGATCCAAATTTCGACTTATATGCTGCGGTCTTTCGATTGTGATATGTACGATGCAGAGGCCGATCCAGATCGCCGGGAGAGCTCGTCTTACTGTTGCAAAGAGACTCAGAAGGTGGAGACTCGGTGTTTTGTACTGCTAACAACACATTCACGTGCTGGTAAGGCCGTGTCAGGAAATAGGTAACTTACCTGGACGTTCGGCTTCCGGGGCTGGCAAAGCGACGATCTTGACACCAGATCCATTAACCACAAGTCCATTGGACTTAACCCTGGAGCAAGAGCTCAAGACGGGAGCGTCTGAGCCTAAAACAGAAACTGGGAGGTATGATCTGAACGTTGCGATATATGTCACAGGGCTCGGCGCAAGGGGTGGGAATCTGTCGCACAGGAGACCGTACTGTACAGTCGGAGACATACCACCCTTTCTTCAAGCAAGCTTTTTAAGGTTGAGCGAAGAATGTGCCCCTGAAATTAGTGAGTCCGGTAAGCGAGGTTTGGCCAGACGAAGATGGATCTAGGAACTGTTCAGAAGTCGTGATGTTATTCGTACAACTCGAGGCAATATGTATGCTGGCTGCTCAAGATGTCACACAGCTTGAGGCTGTTGAGAGGGAAGGAAAGTGTACGGTCAAGCTCTCAGGGTTCAGCATCTCACATTTGTTAAATCTTCAAAAACCTTAGCTGTATAGCTGCCAAGTCTGCAACGAGGCATCACCTTGCGTTTGATCTTGTTGCTTCGTTTGGTAGCAAGCTGCAAGCTATATTATGATTTCTCCAGGAGAGTTTGGCGAGCGCATATGATTCTACAGTGCTCACCGCTATAAAATCGCTCGATATAGCCAGTATAACAGCACTAATACCCTCGAAGGGCAGCTACCTCACTGTAGAGCTATTCTGAGTTCGTTGAGTAGGTGATATAGAGTGTCTGTTCTTCTGCGATAGGAACTTCGAGAAATGGGAAGCATGACTCGGAGAGTTGATTCAGTTGAGACCGAGTTTCTTGACCTATAAAGTGTCAAGATGGAATATGCCGTATCGCTCAAACTGATTAATTTATATCTGTTGAATGGAAGACCTAATCTTTTACCGCGGTTTTCATTCATCATGTGACTTCTAATATCTTGGCATTGCTGGAAGAGCTTCAACTTCTTTCACGATCCGTCTACAGCATTCCAACAACACCGCAATGGCTTCTTTCAGCATGCTGGAACAGCGTGAGGAAGATGAACTACATAAACTTCGTCTCCTCAACGTCGAAGAAAAGCCCTTTAAGCGCGTCGCCAAACGCCTTCTTGCCCCGGGCTCCTTAGTATCAACACCAACCAGCAAGCTCCTCACGCTGCCCCCGGAAGAGACTATCGATGATGAAGCTCTCGAAGCCGAAATGCACAAGATCGCCGAGAACCGCCGCCAATTCCGCGAAGATGTTCTGCTTGATTTCGCCGCGTTCGAATCCAGCATCGCGCGTATACAATTCCTGCGGAACAGCAACGAGCAGGAACGCGAGCGGTACAAGGCGGATAAAGAGCGGATCTTGAATACGGCGCAGGCGGTCAGGGATAGCACCGCTCAGTTGAGGATACAGCTTGAGGAGGCGAAGGCGACGTTAGCGCAGCGCAAGAAGTTCGATGTGCTTGCGGAGAAGATTACGAGTAATAAGGCGCTAAAGCCACGGGATGAGCAAGTGTTGGCGTTGAGGAAGCTGGAGGAGGAGTGTGTGGATCTGAAGAGGGAGAGCGAGCTGTACAGCGAAACATGGGCGGAGAGACGAGCGCAGTTTGGCAGGATTGTGGAAGAGGGCCAGCAGCTCAGGCGGTTGATCAGAGATGAGAAAGAAGAGGTGGAGCGGAGGGAGGGGATGGATGTTGATGCGCAGGAGGATGGGGAGATTGGGGAAGGTTCGATTGGCTATGGCACACCGCGTCAAAATGGCAATCAAGATAACGAGAGTTTGCGACCCAGACATATGCTTGCTGGGGCTTTGTCAAGACCTGGCAGTCGATCGAACAGTCGTGCACCATCACCTGCACCGTCTGAGCGCCGTAGTCAAGAGGATGTTACGATGGCAGATGAAGCTCCGAAATATGACACTCCCAAGAACGACACTCCAAAGGTCGATAATTCCCATAATGACAACCCGAAAACCGAGACAGAGGCGCCCAAAGATGAACACATGGCAGATAATGCGGGGGCCGAAGTCAGATTAGAGGCACCCCAGGTCACAGTTGATGAGCCTGCCGACGAAGGACAAGCTCCAGCCAACGCCGGAGCCGAAGACAAGATGGAAGTCGACACATAGAGCAAATCTGCTCCTGCCATTTCATTCATCTGTACCATAGATGTACCATATACTGCCGAATGATACCCTGCTGCCTCCCAACGCCATGTCATGTCATGCTATGCTTTCATTACCGCTCCTCGATTATCATTCCTTTTCGTGTGCCTCATGTCTCTACAAATACACTCAAGCTATAATCTCCTGCTCTTTCTTCTCCTTCTTATTCCCCGTATCCTTCAGAGCCTTAGCTTTCGTGATAAACTCCTTGGCTTTGGTGACCTCAGCCTCCGGCGCGCTCCCTTCCTCCGCCTCAAGCTTATCTGCCAGCTTGTCCGTCGCCATCTCGATCCGTTCGCACAGAGGAGGGAAGACTGCTTTTGTCTCTTCGATTGCCGCCCTCTAGCATAATTATCAGTATTTGTAGATGCGGGGTGATCGCGGGGTAGCTCTCTGTAAACAGCTTTTCAAGGTTGGATATATGGCACGGAGCGTGTGTGCAGACTCGGGTATGGTGACGTAGGAAGAAGCACTAACCTCCTGCTTGACCTGGAACTCAGCATTCTCCTCCGTGCTATCACTGGCAATCATCCTCTCAAGACGCTGTTCCTGCTGCGCGAGCTCTTTGTGGTATGAAGCTTCTTCCTTGATGAGACGCTCGACTGACGAGGTCAGGATCGCGAGTTGGCTTGGTGGTGCCATCATGTTGTTTTTCTGGGTAGAGAGTCGAGAGAGTGTATGGCGTTCGCGCGTGGAATGTACTACTCCTATTGTGTATGCCACCAAGCGCGTTACCTAGCAAACTGAGCTTAAAGTTAAGGATATTGCCAAGGCTCGATGCCAAGACTAAAACGACTACAATTTCTTGAGATCATGAGACGACCGTTCAGCGCAGGTAAACCAATCCATATCTGCACGGATCACAGACTCATCAACTTTTCAGCATACCTACGGCTACAATGTCTAATTACCCAAATTTCAAGCTTATTACCGCTTCCGACCCAGTGGGGGGAAATTAGAGAGTCCATAGGCCATGAGAGTGAACATAAAATCCTACAAAGTCCAACAAACTGCCATGATGGTGTAAAGATGTCATTGAAGCTTATGGTATCAAATTAAGATCTCAACAGCAACGTTTTATTATCACGACGCTTTAGTTCGCGCCCCCATTTCGTGTCCTGACAATTTATCAAGCTGCCTTTACGAATGGTCGTTAAAGTTTTATTCTTCCTCCTTTCGGGATGCACATTGGCATTTCTTCTTATCGTGTCTAGCACACACAATCTGATATCCACAACGTTGACCAGTATCTACAGAAGAGTGTTCGTAATATGACATGCTGGTAGCGATACAGTTCATTCCGGATACACATATCGGCAGCCATGATGGCTCTAGTGAGTCTTCCCATCTCTCGAGCCGATCATCAATGTCTCTAGCCTGAGTCAAGGTCTCCTCGCTGAGCGTGTCGATCGTAGAGCTTTGGATTCGTTTTACAGCGGCACACAGATTTGCAAGAGCTACACAGATGGTGTCTAAGCGAAAGCCTGGCGTTTGGTTGACATCTTCGAGTGCACTAGCCCAAGAGCTGATGCCGTATTCGAGGGGCTGTCAATACTGGAACGGCATTCTGATCTGCACGTCAGTAAATTGCAACAAGCAGTATCTAGAGCCTCATCAGGCGTCTTCTTATGTCGAAAACCAAGCTTTGGGAGACAGGAGTGCGAAAGGTCTCGATTCCGCGATGCTTGATCAGAGCTAGTGAGCCATCCAGGTGAGCTCGAGCTTCACGGATTGGTGAGGATCTTCTTGGGCGGACAACGAGATATTGTGATTGCTAGTGATGATGAACCTTTTGGGGTAAGAAGACAAACCTCATGTATTTGAAACAGCAAGCCAGCCATACAACTGTGTGATCGAGTCGGCAGGTACTTTTCCGTAAGTTGTGAAGTAGAAGTTGATTGCATAGTCTTTTGTTTTATCTTTCATAGGCGGGAAGATGATGTGTTCAGCTCCGACATCAGTGATACCTCTAGAAGTACCTGTGAGAATTTGCGACCAAATCTCCGGAGATGTTGAACTCTCCGGGGGGGGGGGGCTTTCTTCACACTGGTTTGTCTCCGCCGCTCTACCTTCGCGGTTTGGGTCTGATCTCTGAAGGCTAAGTTGAAGAAGTCCTTGTAACCGGGACACGGCTGGTTGGTCTTGGCGCAGTAGGAAGACCTATGAGGCTTCTCGTTGAACTGTGCTTGGTCAGGGGACGTTCTCCAGGTTTGAGATCTGACATTGGAATGGTGTGTATAGAGCTCATGCATAATCTACTTTGATACTCGCTTCCGACAAACAGCACATTCCTTGCTGGGCTTGAATGTGTGTATCATTCTGTACTAGACTGCTGCACTGGTGTCTACCACTTTTCAAGCTAGCATGGAAGTTATGGAGCTCCTCTGGTGGGCTGATATACAACAGCTCACGATGTTTACAGCGTTTGGACCGGGCCGTGGGGTTAGCGGAGGAAAGAATTCCTAACCAGTTTAATGTTGCAGATTTTTCTTCGATGAAATCCTCCTGGGTAATGTCGAAACTCATATTTTCGATAGGGCAAGCGTGAATGGCCAAGTTAGCAGATTGTATGTGTGATGCTTCATGCTGCTGGAATCAAAATCCCTCATCTGGGTTTTGTGTGCACCACAGAGGCGCAGATCAAGCTGCCATTACCGAATTACAGATCTGGCCTTGACTGACCGCAGTCCTACTGTTGACTGTTAATTTGAAGCAGCGTTCGTGTGAAGTGTCGTTAGTTGCCAAAGGCTGAAAGAGGTCTAGCTGTGCAACTTCAACTTTAAATGGTACAAGGGTGGTTGTGACAGTCTAGCATGGTTTACCCCTCTTTGTTCTCGTCACGCGACTGAGCCTCGTTTCCGAAGCCCCACTGACATCCCTCTGGGGCTAGTCCGCGAGACTTTGTATATAGCAACGGCTTCCCCTTCCTCTCTTCCTTCGATAGCTTTAGATTCTAAGAGACTCCATTCGTCTACACTGTGCCATAAGGATATGTGAGACAGAAATCTTTATGACCCCTGTCTTGATAGATAGATTGATTGATTGATTTATTCATATACGGTTCCAGCCATCCGTTGGATAGCTATGCCGGAATGGCCCAGCTTTGGCACCAGTTGCCGAACTGCATCTGCCTCAGGAGACGCACCTCACTT